>CAEGAF010095113.1:0-11320 GCA_903067075.1 Micropoecilia bifurca | reverse complement strand
TTTTAGGGATGACATGAAACCTCTGCGAATTGTAGCACAGAGATGAAAGCAAAACAAAATGAAAGAGTTTGAGTTGATACTGGTTAAATTTATTTTAGCTCTAAATATTTAATATCTAGGTGTTTTTATGGGAATGTGGATCTTTCAGATAAATTTGAGAAGCAATTTTGATAGGTAAACTTAATTTTATTGTGTCACAGCACAGGGCGCTGGTCTTGGTTTTTTCTTGGTCTCTGGTTTGGTTGTCTAGACTGCAACTCTGCTAAGTGGCTCATTGGTTCCATGTCCTCCCCTGCCAGTTGGATTTCTTTCAAAAAGAAAAGCCACTAGTGGCAAAAAAGTTAAGTTCATGTTATGTTATGAAAACAAGATGTTATGAAATTATGATGCATAGAATCACATATCTACGTCTAAACTGTTACAGAGTGAACACTATAAAACATGCTTTATTTGTGGCATTTCTCATTAAAATGGCACATTTCTGATGTATAAAAATTAAATACGATCGGTTTTTATGATATTAGCGATTAGGAAATGCCTTCAGCAAGTACTTTTACTTTTAATACTTAAGTATTTTTAAAAGCCAGTACTTTTTAACTTTTACTTAAGTAAAATGTTAATGTGGTACTTGAGTACATTTTTGTCTGTGTATTTGTACTTTTACTTAAGTACATTTTTTGAGTACTTTCTCCACCACTGACCTGGGTTTATATTCAACCACCTTTTGGGGAGAAAGTTACCAGTTTATTCAGAGCTACGTTATCTAACTTAAATTTATATCACTTTAAAAATAATAATAATTTATCTTCTTGAGTCTTCTTATTGTTAGTTTTGACGTCTCATGTGCCGTGATTCCAGCAGTGCGCGCCACCACAGCCTGACTCATGGAGCCACTGACCCGCCGACCCGGTTCCCCCTCTGAGCTGCTGACACAGATACGACTCGCCCCCGACTTTCCTCCACTGGCTTGAAAAGAATTTACCCTCTCCAAATAAAACTGTGTTCATTAAATCTAAACCTTTTCAGATTTCCTTTCAAATAAAAGCCAACTGTGACAAGTTCAGACTACAAATTTATCCTTGATGTCTGAAAACTGTTGTCTCTGTAGGAGTGGAGTTGTAAATAACTCTTCCCGCCGTGAGTTGAGTCATTTCTGTAGGATCTACTGGGGGGTTTTCTCCAGCTTCCTGTTTGCTTGGTGAAGGCGTTGTGGTTGCAGTCTTGCTAAGCTTGTCCTGTTCCTCACATGACATGGTGTCAAGATTTTTAAGCCACCTTTTGCATCTGATATTAGCAGTTAGCGCTTTGTTAACCACAGACCATCAACATTTTGAAACGGAAAGAAAATAACCAATATCAATTGCTCAAATAGACAAAATAGAGCAACTTTGCTGGCCTTCATTAAACGTCCCTGTTAGCTGCTGTTTTATCAAATAAATTAAATAATTGTTTGCTAAATTTCAATGTTTCGTTCAACACTGTGACAGTGTGGGGTTATGGATTTCTGGCTGTTACCATCATCAACCTGGCGTCTCTTCTTGGTCTGCTGCTGATCCCCTTCACCAAGAAGCCTTATTTCCCCCAAGTGTTGACTTACTTTATAGGCCTGGCCATTGGGACTCTCTTTTCCAATGCTGTGCTTCAGCTCATACCAGAGGTCAGTAAAGATTTGAAGGTGCCATTTTGTTTTTTTATTTTTTACATTTTTATTGGGTCAAAAAAATCAAAATCTAAGTAGATTTTTGTTGCTTTTGCAATAGAGTCAAATAACAAATAATGTAGTCGAGAACACCTGATTTCTAAACTACTAAAAGCTCTGTTTTGTTTTTCCTTCACAGGCTCTGGGTTTTGATCCTAAAGTAGATAACTACGTGGCAAAGGCAGTTGGCATATTTGGAGGATTTTACCTTTTATTTTTTGTGGAAAAAATACTGAAAATGTTCCTCGGGATTGGCCTTGAGGTGAGCTGTGTAGAAAGTGAATTTGTTCACTCTCTCTTTTATAAGTGATGCTCTGTTCCTAAACAAGCCCACAGTTTATAGTGTTTCACTTCATTTAATTATTTAGTACTACAATATAGAAATAATAGCACATTTTGATTAAGATTTAAATTTGTATAAAACCTTGACTGATTGTCCTAACATGAACAAATGTTAGAATGTAAAGTAAACTAACTAATATTAAGTAAGCTCAAAGCTATTCATGGTTACATTTAAGCCACTGATAATGATAATACATTTATCTCTGCATTCTATACACTTCTATTCAAAGTTAATAATTAATTTAAAGCAAATTTTCCCCGAACTCTTCTTTTTAAATTGTGTTTAGCATTAGCATGTTAGCATATGACTCATGCTAGAATTCCTCACTTAGTAAGAGTAGCTTCCTTTCCGTCAACAGTTTTCAGTAATACAAATTCCCATTGGAGTGCCCACTTTATGGTGTATAAAGGACATAAACATAGCAAATGCAGCATCATGCTAACTAGCTTATGAGCTGCTCATTGGATTTGCTACGTCATCTTAGATTTTGGATTTTATTTTGGGAGCTAGATAGATTAGAAAGATTTAGCTTAAATAGACTAATTTTTCCTCACCCAAACTGATAATTGACAAAATTAGTAACTTTTCCGGTTTGAGTTTTGTAACTAAAGGAGAAAGGTGGGGGATAAAAGAGAACTGTTTGAGGAGAAAAAACTAAATTTGGCTGGAACTGAAAATGACAGTAGAGGGTTTCTACTATCTCACAGTTGGAAATTTTTACTTTACAGCGCAAAAACAGAGAAGGTAAATCATTTCAATGAGAGCAACTCCATTAAACATTGAACTATAGTGGCATTACGTGAGCATAAAGGGAAAAATTTGCTAGCATCCTGCAACATTTAGCAACTGCTTTAGAGTAACAAGTAGGGGAAAAGGTGTGCTGGGTAATTACCTTATCCTTCATAGGGCCTAGAACTTTCTCTGGGATCTCATTAAAATTACTGTAAACTTCAGAAGTTATACATCAGAAAATATTAGTTGTTTTGAAATTGTAGCTTTTCCCCCCAACTTCTTTGGAAGTAGTTGAGGCCAGTTACTGCATCTCCATGCCTTTGAAAGCATTTCATCTTGTTTACTACTCAGGGCGAATTGTGAAAAATAGTGTTTATCATTTCAAGAGAGAAATGTAAAAAAAAACTTTAGTGTTTCAATCCAGTAAAGACAGTGATGTTAATCTTTTATAGCTCTAACCAAGCCTGGATTATTGAACTTTAATATAATTTTTCACGTTTTTATGGCCTTACTATGACTGTTTTTTTGATATAAACTTTTTTTGTTGGTTGCCATGTAAATAGCATAATGCCATTTTACATTAGTCATTTTTTACTGTTAAAATGTGGTTTTTTATATTTTTTTAAATGTCTTTTTGGATATTTTTATAACTTTCCTTCTCCAAAAAAATCCTCACAGATTAATTAGTTTTAAAAGATCAGTGAACTCTGTCAGATTGACATATATTAACTGGCTTGTCCTCAACCTTGTAATCCATGTTTTCATTATCATTCCTTTGATGCCAGTATGAACCTCAGATGTGAAGTTGTTTGTACTTTTACTGCTGACTAAGTCTTTCTGCTCATGTCAGATTAACCTAGACAAGAACGACCTCGTGCTCAGTTCCACGTTATCTTATGAGTAGCTCCCTCCTTAGATAAGATTATAAAAACAGTTAGCTTTCCTGAACTGTTATCTGCAGGTGCCATGTGCTTGATAGGAAACTGCTGCTGAAGACGTTCCACTATCTCACCTGACAGGATTTAATCACTGGGATTAGGCCGTTTGTTCGACCCAATTAAACAGTGAAGATGGAGCAGGAGAAACCGCAGTGACACTTTCACCCCTTGTTTTTCAAAACACAGGACTTATTTTTTTTTATTTTTATTTTAGTTTCCCTGTACAAACATCAGTGTTCCACTTTCTCTTTGTTTTCAATACCGATCCTTTAATTAACTCATCTGATGCTTTTCGTCTGTGTTTTCAGCACGGCCACAGCCACTTCACTCCCGCAGACCCGCCTCAGGAAAACAGCGTCCAGAACGGAGACGCTCAGGTTAAAGGCGACTCTGTGGTTTTGATCAACGTCGCCACCGTTTCCATGGATAAGAACAGTCCGGCTGTCGAGCCCCAACAGGTTCCGTCTGAAACGCGAGTCGTTTTTACTGAAAAGCAGTGATAAAACTGTTCTGTAGGTGAACAGGATTGATAAAAGTTTAGGGATTGAACAGGGAATATTATTACTATTAGTCTGCAGTAAGTTGCTCAAATAACATCCCATTTGTGGCTTGTTACTAGGGCAACAGCTAGCGATTATTGTAGAAACTAATGAATCTATCGATTTGTTCTGATAATCGGTTATTTTGCAATTAATCAGATTAAAAATGTGCCACATTCTGCAGATTTTTCATTTAACTGCTTCAGCCTTTTTATACAAATACATAAAAGATGCAAAAACAGTACATCTACAGCTAAAACGATGCTTAAAACCACATGAAAAGCTCAGTGCTTTCTGCTTTACTTTGTATCAATACAGTGTAGAGTTAATTTGTTGATCTTTTTTTCCCAACTAATAATTGGATGGCTGAAGGTGTCTAATAGGGATCATTTGAACTGATTTTTTTGTGCAATTTTGGCTTACCATTCTGAGAATGTTGCTCCTTCAGCATTTCTGTTTCTTTTTTTTTTTTTGATTCTGTATACACCAGCTAGCCATTAATCGATTACTAATTACTTGACAATTATTCCAATAATCTAATTCATCGTTTCAGCCCAATTTGTTACCTGTAAAATGACTGGTTGATGGGACTCCTTTGTTTCCTCATCGTGGCTGATAACTTAAGTTTTTCTGGAAGGCTTTCTAGAAGATTTAGCGGTGTGTTTATGGGACCAACGAGTTCAAAAACAAGTGGGTAAGGGCGCTGCCTGGTCTGGACCAGGGACCAGACCGTCCCTGGTCATTGGAGATGACCAGGGACTTTAAGCAGTTGGATTGACAGGATGGAAAACTTTAGCGGGTTTGAAACGTACACTTTGAAACCTTGATTTTCCTTGTATCAGGAACCAGCCCACATCTAAGAGGGAGAAATTTATGAAGCTTTTACCACTGATAAGTGTAGGTCAGATATTAATAAGGTTAATAAATTACAGTGATTTGTCTGTTAACACATTGCTTCTGGTTCGAAAAGTATGTGAAAGCTAAACAAACACAAGAGAAAATGATCAAGGAGGAAAAACTAAGCTGTGAGGAATCCGATCCCTCATCATGGTAAAGGAGACCCTTTGTCTGACTTTTACACAAAGAGCCCTTGTTGGTCCATGGCCAGTATAAGCTTCTTTTTGTCTCTTCAGAGGGACTCCAAGCTAATGCCAAGAAATCTGTTTGTGTCTGTGCATTCTTCGACTTCCTGCTAGCAACACCCGAGCCATTATTTATCTAATTAAAGAGATCTGCTGCAAACTGTTAAGTGCAGAATAATCAGTAAGGACAATTCAAGTAATCAATCTATTTTTTTCATTTTCTTTCCTCTCTAACAAGTTAGAGGAACAGCAGTAGGCAGTGATCCAGGACTCCTGGAAATCATTCTTTGACTGTTTCTTTATTTTCTGGTTGAAGCGGACTTTGGCGTTTGAGTTTTGTCATTGATTCCATATGTTTGCTTTGACATGACCAAATACAAACGCTGGCTGCATGCCTTTTAACCCGCGTGTCACCGTTCCAGGACGCCCAGGTGTCAGAAGTGATGTGTCACTGGCTGCGCGGGAAGCGCATCACCAGCATCAAGACGGTGGCCTGGATGATATCTCTGAGCGACGCTGTGCACAACTTCATCGACGGTCTGGTAATCGGCGCGTCGTTCACCGTGTCTGTTCTGGCGGGGTTCAGCACATCCACCGCCATCGTTTGTGAGGAGTTTCCCCATGAGCTGGGTGAGTGACACTGACTTTGATCAGTCACGTGGCAAAGTGTGCGATGCCTGGTTTCTCCACTCGTTACTCTATTCTGCCAAAACAGAATCCAGTTTGCCCACATTCAAACTGGTGACTCTTCAGTCCGTCATCTGAAAACGCATGTTGTGGTTGCTCAGTTGACCTGATGGGCCCAGCAAGAGAGGCAGCTAAGAGGTCCATGCAACATGTCAATAAGTGAAAGATGATGTAGTCAAATAATCCGGTAGACTCTGTTCAATTGGGGACCAAAATTAAAGCATTTGTCACATTTTCAGCTGCTGCTGTTCGCTTCTCATACAACAAACAAATCAAACCCTCTAAAAACACATTTCCCCCCCTAGAAAGTTCTGGTGATGCAACAAGAACCACTGAAGGAAACGACACAAAATCCTCGAAAGAAAACAGTCTAACTTCTTTCTTTACGAAATCAAAACAACAATAGAGTGGTGTCAAATCTTTAGCGTTTGTAAGATTTCTGTTTTATCGTCGATAAAATGCCACGAGCCATTTTTCCCACTGGCAGGTTTGTATTCATATTTACCCAGAGTGCCCTGTGCTGTAGTCCGCTTCCTGCTTTTGGAGCGGTCTCCGGTCCACTTGGTATTCACATAGGTTCACAGGAACATACTAGGTTTGTAGGCAGACCAGAGTTTGCTTTTCTGGTCCGCATCGGATTTCAATTGTACATATACAATCGAAGACGTAGATATCTCTGCAAATGACCCAGACTTTCTAGGCATATGAATTAGTTTGATTAAAGCAGAATAAACAGTTCTGGCACCCTACGACTGAACTTTCTGGACTGTATTCAGTGTGGTGGAAGTCTGAAACCGCACATCACCTGCCACATCCCATGTTCAAGGTGCAGTGTGGTGGCACCATCAGACTGTAGGCAGGGGTGAAAGTAAGGGGGTACGGCAATACCTGCAAGAGAGGGGAGCGGCTGTCTGCTGTAAAGAATCAGTGGGTTCACTGTGCAGCAGTTAGTTAACCCACTAATCAGCCTTGACTGATTAGTTTTTCAAGAACAATCTAAAACATGACTTAATCAGTTATTAAATAACTTTTTTCCCATTTCATATTGTTTCTGAACTGTTCGTGCTATAGAGCAGGGCTCAAACACTTCAATCGCTGAGGGTTTTGAGTCAATCTCAGCATTAGGTGACTAACTGAACTGCGCCAGGGTGTTGAAAGCAGCAGGTCCTCCTCTGGGTCCTTATCAAAACATTCGTAACTTTATTAAAGAACAACAAATAATCAACAAAACATGTTCAAATTAATGATCCATCAACAATAATAATCTCAGAAATTATTGTTTCTATTTTACCTGACCTTACATTTTACCTTACCTTACCTTTTAATTTACCTTACCTTTTACTTTACCTTTTACCTTACCTTACCTTGCCTTACCTTTTACGTTACATTTTACCTTACCTTACCTTTTACCTTACCTTACCTTACCGTTTACCTTATCTTACCTTTTACCTTGCCTTACATTTTACCTTACATTTCACCTTACCTTACCTTACCTTTTACCTTACCTTACCTTACCTTACCTTACCTTACCTTACCTTACCTTACCTTACCTTTTACCTTACCTTATTTAATAAATTAAATCAATTGTATTGATTTAATTTTTGCTTTTGTGGTTTTCCATACCTGCTGTGGTATAAATGTTCTGAAGCCTTTTATCCACTATTATTTTTAATTACTATTAATTCATTAAGATTATTCATGTATTAATTATTGCTCAGTGCTAGGAACAGTCTGTGACTTATATTTATTTTTATTAATTTTCACAAACAATTTAATGCTGTGATTATTTTACCAAACATAAGAAACGAAAGCAGAAGAGTGATCCAGACCTGCACTTATACATAGTTTTATTGAGGTCCGCAATCCAGAAGTTCTTGGTTTGCATCATTCAGGAGCCTTAGGGATAAAAGGCTTCATGATTGTATTTCAAAGGCAGATTTCAATAACAACTCGGGCAAGAGTTTGGGTCAGGTGCTATTCCGTAGACGTGTGTAGGAATCTCCATGATGTGAGTAACATATATATATATATATATATATATATATATATATATAAAATAAATTTATTTAAAAAATAAATAAATAAAAATTATATATATATATATATATATATATATGTATAAAAATTTTTTATTTATTTATTTTTATTCGTATTTTTTTGTCATAGTACCCAAAAGTTTAAAACTACTTTCACCCCTGACTTCAGCAAGGATAGGAAAACTGGTCGCATGGTATCAGAAAACACGTATTGTTAAACCCCATTCACCTCTTACGACCTTTGTCATAAGACAACTACAAGGGTCGTTGTCCTAGTAAGACAACAACCCTTCACCCCAGAACTACAATGGATCAATTTGGATAAAAGTAAGGTCTCTGAGCTAGAATTTTCCAGTTAAAATCCAGAACAGACTCAGAAAAACAGTGTTCACAAGTGCTCTTCATCCAATTTGACTTTACTTGAGTTGGAAAAATCAAATCTTCTCTCCCTATATGTGTAAGGCTAGAAGAGACATACCAAAGAAGAGTGGTAGATCAAGGTGCGACAAAAAGTGACTCCGGGAAGTATTGACTGTGAAAGGAGGAATGCACTCACCTGATTTCAGATTTGTATCATTTGTCACTGTTTTGTGTAAATCGAGATCACTGGTGACAAAATGTCAGAGCTCATGAATTGTGAATACATTTGCAAGGTAGAACACCATCCTCAGTTCTTTACAGTAGAATTTAGCCAATGCTCGAGTTCAGAAGAAGCAGAGTTGTTCCTTTAGCTTCTTTTTTTGATGCAGCTGGTTTTAAATCAGTGTTTCCTTCTCTGCAGGCGACTTTGTTATCCTGCTGAATGCTGGAATGAGCGTCCCGCAGGCCGTTTTCTTCAACCTGCTGTCATCAATGTCCTGTTATGTAGGCCTCGTGTTCGGCATCCTGCTTGGAAACAGCTTTGCCCCGAATCCTATCTTTGCCATCGCGGGAGGAATGTTCCTGTATATTGCACTAGCAGACATGGTGAGCTGTCCATCTGACCTTGTGATTTTAAAACTTTGTTTTAAGTTGTCTGGCACTTTAACCGGCTGACTCTTACGTGCGAGACTGAAACTTGTGTCGTGTGAGCGTTTTGTTTTAATTGATTGCTTTCTTTAGCATTACTCTGCCAGCTGTTTCAGCTGGGAAAGCTCTTGCAACACACCCTGCTCATCAGTTCAGCCCAGATGCACTTGCTGGGGTCACCGGTGCAGCATATGCAAGCTAAAGATATAGCTGTTTCACCTCTGATGGTCAGTGGAGACCGGTGTCGTATTAAGTAGAAAATATAGTCAACGTTAGACAGAAAAATAATAAACCAGAGACTTGGTATTCCTCGGAAATAAATATCTCATGAAGTTAAACTAAGCTTAACACATCAAACCTAGTGGTTAAAGCTTGTAATGTCGCCCCCAAGCGGCTAAATTCTAGACCTATAATGACCTCTAAAGCAAAATATGTTTAACTTTGACAGGATAAGCTGAATTAAAAAACAAAAAGAAGTTAAAAAGAAATATGTGGAAATTTTTGCAAGATTAGATACATTTGGTTTGATTTCAGATTCATAAATATTAATCACTCACATGTTGTGGAAAAGAGGCCTAAAAAAGGCATTTTTACTTGAGGTAAAAAGGTGAAGGAGGTATTCTTTACATCGCACACTGTATTTTTTCAGGAAGCTCATTGATAAAGAAAAACATTTGATAAGGCTGAAACTTTGACTCCTAACAGATTGTTCAAGGTGCAGATAAAGTGTATGGACTGTGGCAGTGATAGACATTTAACAGCGCTACATCCAGGTCCACCGCCTGCTCCAGCTGAGATCTCTGAGGCTGATAAAGGTGATGGTGGGGAGAGTCAGGATAGTACAAATGTCTCAGTTGTCTCTACAGCTGAACTGTTAGTTTATATACACCTAATAAAAAGACACAAACACATTTTTTCTCAGTCTGAGGTTAAATCAGACTAAACTTCTTTAGGTTTGGCTCAATCAGAATTACCAACATTATTTCTATTTGCTCAATGCCACAATAGTGAGAGAATATGTCAGATATTTCTTTTTTTATTAATGTCTTCAAACTCAGAAATTTACACAAATATTTTTTCAGTATTCTTTGACGTCGTCTTTGATCTTTACAACTTGGATTAAATCTTTTAGGTTTCCTTCCACAAGCTTCTTGCAATAGTTTGCTGGAGATTCTCTCTCATGTTTGTGACATTTAAAAAATAGAAATAATTTTGGTTATTCTAACTGTCCCAAAACAAGAGAAGTTTGAGTTGCCATAACTTCAGACAAGAAGTTTGTGTCATTTATGTTTTCTTTTTTTCCCTTTCTTTTTGGTTTCAACTGGCTGTTTTGTATATCATTCAACTATAAGTATAATTTCACGTTTCTCCTCCATTGCAGTTTCCAGAAATGGACAGTTTAGCAAAGGAACCACAAAAAACTTCGAGCAAGATCGTCTTCTTTCTGATCCAGAACGCCGGGCTGCTCACCGGCTTCGCCATCATTCTGCTGATCACCATGTTTGCTGGGGACATAAACCTGGGATAGGAGAGGAAAACAAACACAGAGCCTTTTTTTGTTTGTTTCTGCTCACCAGAGGTTGGACAGAGTGTGAACGTAAAATGAATGTCTGTAGAGACTAAACCAAGTGTTGAATGGCTCAAACGTGAGCTTTAATACCTTTTTTGTGGACTATCAATCTAGTGAAATGTTTTCTCCATAGGAAGGGAATTTTTATACAATCAACGTGTAGAAAAACAAAAAATCAAGAACATTTATCTTAAAAAACAATAAATTATTTTTAGTCTTCAAATGTAAAATGGTTTCCATTTACCTAAAGTGTGTTGTGTACAATTTAATAAAAACTGATGATTTTTAGCTTTGCTTAATAGTTTTTTAAACTCTATTTTGAAACAACTTCTGCATTACTGTTTATTTGAGTTTGTTTTTTGCTCCCACAAACATTTAAAGGTATATTTTGTTTATTCTTATGCACATTTTTGAATATATTGATTTTTTGGGACTCTTAAAATTGATCAAAGTGTACATAAACATAGACTTTTCTATATTAAATAAATAGTTTGTTATGGTTAATGAATTGTTTATGCACACAGTATATGCTCTCTTCAGTACAAAAATCATGGAATTGAAATGAACAATATCTTGTAATCAAAGGAAGAACAGCATCTACAAAGTTATTAAGCTTTTAATATATATATAAATATATATATATATATATATAAATATAAATAAATATATAAATATATATATATATA
>CAEGAF010095069.1:0-15479 GCA_903067075.1 Micropoecilia bifurca | reverse complement strand
AGAAGTCCAGTGTCAAGTAGCCAGTCAGTGATGGTCTGTGTTGCCATGTCAGCTGCTGCTGTTGGTCCACTGTGTTTCATCAAGGCCAGGGTCAATGCAGCAGCTATCAGGAGGTTTTGGAGCCCTTCATGCTTCCATCTGGTGAAAAGCTTTATGGAGATGAAGATTTCATTTTTCAGCACAACCTGGCAGCTGCTCAGTGCCATAACCACTGGTATTAGTGACCATGGTGTTACTGGGCTCAATAGGCCTGCCAACTCTCCTGACCTGAACCCCATAGAGAATCTGTGGGATATTGTGAAGAGAAAGTTGAGAGACACCAGACCCAACACTCTGGATGAGCTTAAGGCTCATCGAAGCCTCCTGGGCTCCATAACACCTCAGCAGAGCCACAGGCTGATTGCCTCCATGCCACGCCGCATTGGAGGCTGGAAAAGGATTCCTGACCAAATATTGAATGCATAACTGAACATAATTATTTGAAGGTTGACATTTTTGGTATTAAAACACTTTTCTTTTATTGGTCAGATGAAATATGCTAAATTTTTGAGACGGGGATTTTGGGTTTACATGAATTGAATGCCAAAATCATCAGTATTAAAACAATAAAAGACCTGAAATACACTCACAGCAGTATAACCACTGCTTTACATGTGGAGAAGCAGGGCACAGGGCGATTGGGTGTTCGAAGCAAGTCTAACAGCAAGGAAACGGGACTTGGTCTCTGATGAGGGAGACCCAGAGACAGGTGAGCAATTCCAGTCCCGAGCAGTAGATCAAGCTTCAAGTCAAATAGCAAGATGCCTCCAACGAAGACAATGTCAGGAGCCTCATACACCCCTCAGCCAGAGAACAGTCGCCTGTAAAGCACCCCTGGTTGGAAAGAAAAGCCTGCTGAAATGCCTGCTTGGTGGCTACCCAATTACAGCCCTATTTGATTCAGGGTCACAAGTGAGTATAATCGACCAAGAATGGGCTGCCACTCACATCTTAAATTGTACAGTGAGACCCCTTTCTGAGCTATTAGAAAGGGGTTCTATGTGCCATACAGTGGATGGGTGGAGCTCACTGTCAACTTGGCAGGAAACGATGACCCCAACCTGACCATTCAGGCTCCTTTTCTTGTCAGTTAATTACCCCTGCCCCAGCCTCTTCTTGGAGCCAGTGTACTGGAGGAGATCATTAAAAGGAAGGAGTCCTCGGGTGAGGCGGTTACCACAGTGGTCAGTTTCCTCCATGATGCATTTAGTATAGAGGAGGAGCAGGTGGAGGCCATTGTGAGTTTCATCCAGGTGCCTCCCAGGGCATATGATGATCCAGTCACAATAAGGGTGGGTAGAGACCACACTATTATCCCCCTGGCAGAACAGCTCATGTGTGGTGCAGGGTACCCCCAAATTTTAACATCTTTAACCCTTTTGTCCTATATGAGTCTGCAGAGGAGAGCACTGCTTTAGGACACTTGGGTGTGGGGGAAGGGCTCTTAAACGTCAACGTGTCCCGTCAAATGACAGATCCAGTGACGTAATTTGAGATATTTTGAAAGGAATTTTGACTAGTGAAAATGTCATTGAAGATATCTTGTATTTTTATTCTTACTAGTCAGAATGTAAATACAGATATCTTAAATTACCATTCCGGATAGTCAAAATGTAGTTTTGCCTAGTCAAAATGCATTTTTAGATATCTGGAATGTAATTACGGATAGTCAGACGAAACCGAATTTATATTAAAACAGCTTGCCATAGTGCCTTACCAGCAATGAACCTCACTGCACGTCACTGCTTCAGAGTGATTCAGCAGCTGAGATTGAGTCCAAAATCCGATGCGAGATTCATCTGTGCTGCAGTGAATCCATCTCTCTTTAAAGATATTTCCCTCTTTTTCCTCACATCGTGTCTTTATGAAACTTTCAAAACAAAAACGGAACATTTGGGAGGTGTCTTACTTTTGACGGAGTGAAAAAATTACATGTAAATTATAGTCTTTACCACTTTGTAAATTTTGGTGGTGCAATGTAACATATATTATAAAACTTGTATTATATAAATTAAGGAATAATTATTTGTGTGATTAAATTTAGGAAAAAAATCTGGCTCTACTTCTTCCTGTTGATCCCCGGTCCTCTCAAGTGGCTGCGTGTGGGCACAGAAACACAACAATGCATGACGTCGTCCCAGAATTGCAGAATTTAATCCAAAACGGAACAAAGCACAACAGAAAACTACAAAATAATAGAGACACATTCATTACCTGAGACCAAGAGACAGGGACAGCAAAGATAGAGAAGCAAAAACGTTTTTGGAGAAATTGCAAAGAGCAAAGTCTAATTTGTCACTCTGTGTGGAAAGTTTTATCTTCTTTTCTTTAATTTATTCAAATAAGGCATGTCTTTGCTCATCCAACCAGAACCTGTCTCTGACCCTTTTTAAAGTTAGAAACTCCCTGCAATTTGTTCACAAGATCAAACACCAGTTTCTCCATTGTCTAAATAAGTTGGAAGCAGAGTTTCTCCAAACTCCTGCTGTTTCATGGCTTTCACAGATCAGTGTGAAAAGCTGGAACTTCCTACTGATTGTTTCCCAGAGAGACAAAGGGCAGATCAGAGATCTTGGCAAACAATCTACTTTAACTACAAGTAAAACAAAGATCAATAGGTCAGAATAAGTTATACATTTTAAAACTATATTAGACTATTTCAATCAAGTCATGTTGAATTTTAAAACTATCTTATTTTAAATATATTTTCTTAACAGTTAAATTGTTTCATTTATAAGGTAGGCAGATGATCTAAGTTATTGTTGGAGAATAATTTTTTATTTAAGATTTATGGAATCTCGGTTAACCTTCGTAGCCTGGCTGAACCCCGTATTACAACAAGCACCATAGCTAATATTAGCTGGTATCTCACCGGTGGACATAAATACAGTGAAGTAATATTCTGATCACAAAATATACACAATAATAATTGTACTTGGGAAACGCTGTCTGTCAAGACCTTACATCAATAATCCATCGATCCGAACAACATCCCGCAGTGCTGAGGCATCTTCTTCTGTTTTGCTTGAGCAAAGTAGGAAGGACGACCTCTCCAAGATGGCAGCCGTATTTCCTGCGTCGGAGCAGCCAATGCGGGATCTGCTCTTATATTATGTCTATGCTGATGCACCTACAGTTTACTCGGAGACATTTTCTTTTCTAGTGCTAAGAATAATGCCAAAACTTAAATGTGAATGCCAGACAGCCTTATTCAATAAATTAGGATATATGTCCTGATCAGGCTTGTCAGATTAATAGTATCTTTCAAAAATAATCTTTTAGTAATATTAAACATACTACAAAATATAAATGTTAAAACATATGTAATCTAATTGATCTATAAAATATGAATGAACTGCTGACAAAGGAACATTTCAGTTATATTCTAATTCATGGAACCAGCCTGTATTTGCTGAATGGTTACCTATAGATAAAAACAGTTTCATAATTCAGTAATCATTTTTGTGAAGAATAGTTGCCTTTTATTGTCTGATTTTTATCAAGCGCTAAAAACATCAACATGAGATTCTGTAACAATCAAAATGTTATTAAACATTTCAAAAGCAGAATAAGTCATTTCTGTGAATCTTCAGCAGTGCAAACTCTATTTTTCAATTATGTGATTCTGACTTCACAGCTGTCCCTCAGTTGGTTGGCAAAACCGTTGTCCTGCTGACTTACACATAGCAGATGTGATGTGTCACTGACTGACAAGTTTAGTCAGCGGACTAACCACATCTGATTTTTTTTTTCTGTTATTTTTTTGTTTGTTGCAAAAAACCACACATTCCCAAAAATTGATGTAGAGTTCTTTTTGTCTGAGGGACAGAATTTTTTTTATTATTTATTTTATTTTATTTTTTTACATTGTATGCAGATCACCTTAGTCTGGAGACCAATACCTAATCAGAACACAGTTTTCAACAAAATATGTCACCTGGGTTTTTAAATCCACTCTAATCTACAACAGAAAAGCAAGAAATCAGTGACGAATCATTCTGCTGTGCTTTGATCAGCATCTCCTTAGTAATGTTCAAACTCAGTCATGTCTGTGGGAATAATTTCTGAGACATCACATTCTGACATTTTTACAGAGTCATTTGAAACAAAGCCATTTTTATCAAGTGTAAATGACCCAGACAAATCTACAATTTCACCCATTTTACGACCTTGCATAATTACCTTGCGTAATTACGCATGAAACAAACACATCCAAAGTGGCAGCTGATTCGGCAGCAAGGGTAAACAAAACTGGGACATCAACAATTTCTGGTGGAGGAAACACTTTTCCCGCCAACCAAGCCATTACCAAGAATTAAGGAAACTCCTTCGATTGGTAACCGCGGACACACAGCTACTTTAACCCATCCCAAAACTAACGGTGAACCAAATGCAGAGAGGCTTTGGTAATGCTAATTTTTACTCCCCACACAAGAATGTCTGAACCACCAGATGTTTGCTTAGATAACGGCAGCACAGATTCTAACAAAAAAGAGTGATAAGCACCTGTATCTCTAAGGATAGTTATTTGGACTATTTATTTAAAATGTGCTTTCATGGCACATAAGGGGGAAAAAAATCTAAAATTCTAAATAAAAAAAAAGAAGAAAATAAAGATATCCAAACTTGCAAATGCCTGTTTAAACATCAAAAGCATTCAGCTGGGATGTACAGACAGACAGAGTGTCAGAGAATCCTTTGAGTGGGAATGTGGACGTTTATTCTAAATAGAGAAATCATGTACATAAGTTGTACATTTACAGAATAAAGATGCTTTCTGTCCATAAAGGCGAATTCACAAAGTTGGCGGCTCGACTGAAGGATGACTGCAGTTGCACTGGTACAGCATGACTCCTTCTTTAAGTTTTGCTCAGAGCTCCAGCATGATCCGCCCGGGCAATCTAAACTTTAATGAATCATCATCAACATTTCCAAGCAGATAAATATGATCTCTGTACACATGCTCCCTCTGAATCCTTTCCACTGGTGATCTTCTCCATCAGAGTACAATTATGTGGCATCTTTGCGCAGCTACGTCTGTACGTGTGATTATCTACCCACCTTTATCACCTTAAAAATAATCAAACCTGACATATTGGGAGTTAATCTATTGATCCAACCCGGTTTTTCCTCTCCAGTTAGACTGAAATTACTGTGCAGATGCATTTCATGTGCTTCGGCGCACAGACCAACGCATTACATCTTTATGAGACAAAAATTGAGGAAAATTATTTACTGTCGATTAAGGTTTTCACATCGTTTTATTTTTATTTTCTTTGTTCTATGTGCGTATTATAGGTTTTTGTCTGATGATCGGGTTTGATGCTTCGTGGTCTAAATAACACCAAATGTACTCAGATTTCAATGTATTTAGGTGAGTTTAGACACATTTTAGTTTATTTTCCATAGAAAAAGTTGAAATGTTGTTGAAATGTCAAAAGTTAACTTATTTACTCAAATTTTCAAGCCACATTCAAACTTGAGAGTAAAATATGGCGCCACACATTTTTTGTGTGTACGCCACAAGTGCAGCGTCTCTGACGTCTTTGACTTCTTTGACTGCAGCCATTTGCAGCTCCTGGCATGAACCTGTGCCTGGCTGAATTTATCTGTTTCATTGGCCAATTAAGTTAAATTTTACCAACTTGTCCACGAAGGATCTTGGGGAAATTTTGTTTAGAATTAAACAAACTTTGACTCCTATCCGTTAGTATTTCGTTCTATTGGATGTTTGAATTCAATATTGCCAAGAACAAATGATGCAATTTGTCCAAGAGGAATAAACATAGAAAAACAGTGGAGAACAACTTAAAAATAGTTGTGTTGTTCTCTTTTTTCTGTTTATCGGTGCGTTTACACTGCAGCCTGAAGTGACTCAATTCCGATTTTTTTTACATAATGCGACCTGAATCCGGTGCAAGTGGGAAGAAAAACAACAACCATGACGATGATTAAGTTGTTAATATGTTGCTCCGGACGGATAACAACTTCAAATGTGTGAGCTAAGCTCCACCGTTAGCCTCCATGTTTTACTTCTGCAAACACTGAGCTCTTGTTTTATGGCAGTTGGCAGAACACTGGTGAGAACGCTGACGATATTGCTCTCTCTACCTAAAACATCTGGTTCGGTACAGTTATAATGGACCACTAAATAATTGTTGTGTTCCAGGACTTTTCAAATTGAGATGTTGCAATCTTTGCATTGCTTTGACTTGTACATGAATTAATGTTTGTGTGGAGAGATATTGAAACGAAAAGGTGACATGCATGTAGAATGAATCACTATTTTTCTCAAGTAATGCTCATCCAGGTTTTTTTGTTGCCTCAAACCATCCTGAATGGTAATAACACTTAGGCAAGTAGTGTGATGTCCAAGCTTTCCCTGTGCCTGATTATCCAGACAAAGATCTTAATCTTCTTATGTATTTGATAAGACATCTTTTCCACTGTGGATTGTTTGCTAAAGGCCTTGCTGCAATCCTTCTGGTAAAACAAGTTTCCCAACAGCAGCTACAGCCTTCTTAACACATCCCAGTTCTTCCCAGCAGTTATGTTCATATAGACACAAAAACACAGCACTTCACATACTGTGTTTTTAAGCTCAATGATTAGGCTTTAATTTCCAACAGATGGTGAGGATTTTCTTCACCTATAAGAAAATGCACAGTGTTTGTGACCTTTAATAAACAGCCATGGTGCTGGGAAATTTCTTTGTGTAGTTACTGACCAAAACATTTGTGATTTTTTTTTATTAGGGAAACAGAATATAAAGGTCTTCAGTTTTCTCTAGATCAGGTTACATCCCAGGCCTCCTTCCTGTTCAGCACCAATAGTGTCACCAACAACCTTCCAGAGAACATCAAAACCTTCAAAAGCAGAGTGATCCGGCTAAAGACCAAATCTAGACTTTCACCATACATTCAGGTGAGATTTCTGTGTTTTGTTGCAATACCATTCAGATTACAGGTTACAGGTTGTGCTGCAAATGAGTGAACTGGGGTCATTGCACTAAAACTGTTTCTGAAAGCAGATAGACCACAAGCAGCATGTTATGTAAATGAAAATGACTTATTCAGTCCTAAGAATATTTACAGTTCTGGTCAGTGGATTACACACAAACATTGTGGGCATAACATCAATATTGTTTTTAACAATTTAAAGAAATTCATACAAGGTCAATATTGTATATAGAGACTCAGATATATAGATATATGAAGATTTAAATTTAAAAAAGGAAATTTAGAGAGTTCTAGAATAGGGGTCCTCACATCCCAGCTTTGAGGGTCAGTGTCCTGCAACTTTTAGATGTGTGCCTGGTTCAACAC
The DNA here is from genome assembly GCA_903067075.1 of Micropoecilia bifurca. NCBI lineage: Eukaryota > Metazoa > Chordata > Actinopteri > Cyprinodontiformes > Poeciliidae > Micropoecilia > Micropoecilia bifurca. Next base: position 8,115 of record CAEGAF010095069.1, on the reverse strand, counting down.
AGTTCAACAGTAATGTGTACAGACATTTTGAGGTGCAAGTTTTCAAGTTTTAAAAAAAGGGCACCTTGTGCGACAATTGAAACCATTGGCAAATTGTTGATTGCACTTCTTGCACAATTTTCTAAATCTTAAATCACATAAACCCATTCTAGAAAATAAATGTCTTTGAAGTTATCTTCCAATAAAAACTAAGTGTACGGTGAGCACAATTTGTTAAATTTGAAACTGAATATCAGAAGTATTCCTAGGCTTCAGGTACAGCCCATGTTCCTCCTTCAACCATCCACAAATGTCATAAATTTAACTACATCCATCCACCAGACCATGAGTGACACCCAAACCAATGCTGTCACGCTACTTCACCACAGATCTCCACAGCCTTAAAAACACCTGCAACATGATGTCAACATTATGCCAATTACTGTCCTCCACACAGACACTCTTGGAATTATGCATTCCTATAATTTCACATTGCCTAACTCCATCCCTTTTATGTCATATCCAATTTCCTTCTTCCGTAATTACAATAAACAGTCAGTGAATCTGTCCAATGTCCATCTACTCCACTGGCCCTCGTTGTTTATCACAAAACAAGATCATCTGAAAGTGACTCTGCTCAACACTTGTTCCCTCAACAATAAAGGCCACATTCATTTATAACTGGTTATATTCTTGACTTTCTCTGTCTCACTGAAGCATGGCACAAACCCCTGGATTATTTCTCTTTAAACCAGACCACATCCCTGGCTTTACATACATTGAAAAAGCGTCCCTGAGGAGCATGGAGGTGGTGATTAGCTGTACATAGAAAAGACATTAAAACAACATTCTTGATGTTCCTTCATTTGAACATATTGCTTTATTACTAGTCATTACAGTCATTTATCAATTCCCAATTCACCTACTACTCAAACCAGGATACTCTGGCGAATCTAACCCCAAGGCTCCACTGTAAATAAGCACTTTTAATCCCAGTGATGACATCTCCGCTCCGTTACAGCAGATTTCAGACTCCCACCACTTTTGCCACAACCTCCCCATGATCCCTTTGTTGCAGTACTGCTCTCTCCTGTTACCTCAGTTGAGATGTCCAAGCTGATAGCAGGGATGTAAAGATTCACTGGTACTTTGAACACTGTCTCATCCTGTACATGCTCCACCTCGGTTACATCGCCCATTGCAAAACTCCCTCAAACTAAACTGTGACAAGTCAGAAATCAACATGGGTCCCAAAATCCCTTACCAAACCACCAACAAGTTCAACCTCACCATTGACAGCACCACTCTGTCTCCACCCACTCACATCTGCAACTTTGGGGTCATGTTAGACAGTAACCTCTGTCTAACATGACAGAGGTTACATGGCAGTCAACAGTTCAGTTCAGTTAGTAAGCAGATCATATTTCCATTGTTGTGGCTCCAACATGCACCACTGCACCCAACAGCATGCACATTCTCTTCATCACTGCCTGCCAGTCTCCATATAAAATCCTCAAAGCTATTCTGAATTACTGCTGCTGTAATTCTCCTCCTGATTATCTTTATCACAGGAAGCCATTATGCTGCTGTGTTTACTGCTGGGCCTATATTCCTCTCGCTTCGATACCCTCTCTCAGCAACCTTAGGCGAGTGTTCAGCTATGTCCATTTATGTGTCATTTTTTGTGTTTATTTTTTCTAACCAGTTTACTCATTGTTCAAAAGTGTACTAAGGGCACAAAAATAATAAAAGAGTTGAATAGTGGGGAAATAAAAATCACCACTATTGTTTTTATAATTAGGGATCCCTGCTAAATTTACAACTTACACAGCTGTACATTACAAAACCTAAAATGATTACATTTAAGACATGATGATTGTATGTAAACTTCTGACCATAACTTCCAAAGTTTTTTTTTAATATTTGGGTATTATGGGTATTTTGTAGAAAAACTATGGTCTCTGCCTTTTTCAAAAAAAATCCCTTTTTCTCTGAAAGTTATCTGTTCTAACTGAGCCAGTAGGTTAAGGACTACAAAAGTAGTTATTGACGAAAAGCCTCTTCAGTTTCTCCAGGGAGCAGGACAGAAATCTGACCGTTAACAACCAAGTGTTTAGCATGACACCACAGCATGACTTGCTGTGGTGCATGGATGCCAAACATTAAAAAGGTGTGTTATGTCTCAGTGGATCTGATTGGGTTTTCTAACCTATAGCTGTATTTGCTAATTGCTTTCAAAAAACTCAAACAAGACTTTTGTTGTTTCTTTTTGCATATGTTAAAACTTGTTTGCTGTCCACAGTAACATTCAAAGGAATTCCTACATTTTGAAATAAAATCCTGAAACCAACAGTTTAATTTGTCAAATTTCTTAACATGTTTCTTCTTGCACTCTGTCTCCATGTTGCAGTATCCTAGCTTCAACACAGAGTCTGACCTGGACAGTCCATGGGGAAGCAGTCCTCTCACAGACTCAGCTTCCCCTCAGCTGAGTGAACACATGGAAGCGTCTTACAGCTGCAGAAACTTATCTGATCCACAGAGTCTCTGGTGCAGTTTATCTGAAGAGCAGCACCACACCACCAGTGATATCCACACACACATCCACACACATGATCAAGGGCAGAGTTGTGAGAGGGGTCGATGTGATGCAGGTCGATATTTTCTTGGAGCTCCACCAACCAGCAGGGATACATGGTTCAGCACAGCTCCGTCCTTTATACCACTGAGTAAAAGGTATTTGGACAATCATGATGGATACAATAGCAGTTTGGCAAGCATCTCAGCAAACCAGAGCAAGCAAGGTAAGGACTTACAACATGGCTAAATATGCCCTACGTAAATATGTGAGCTAAAGTATAGGCATAGTATGACCAAAACTAGAAAGGAGGCTCTTATGTCAACTGCAGTAATATTGATTCAAGTTCATTCTTCTGACTGTTGTGTTTTTATTCTTACTCTTTCAGCAGGCCGAGCCCACTGGGAGGAAGACAGCATAGTTAGCTCTCCAGGGGGAGGCTCAGTCAGTGACTCAGGAGATCTGTATCAAGCAGATCACCACTCCTGCAGCCCAGAGGAACCCAGTAAGATTGAGACTCTGTTAAGGGCCACACGGCAGATGATCAAGAAAGAAGAGAATCCAATGCAGCTATGCAAGAGCTTTGAAAATACATCTCCAGGCATTGTCAATGGGCTTCACAGGGGTGCTGCTTTAGGTTTTACTTCCGAGGACACTCAGCGGTCCTTACAAACTATGGTGTGCCGACGTTTTAGCCAAGTGATGAGCCCTGCTTCTAGTCCTACCCCTCTATCCAGATTTAGCAGTCCTAGTGCTGAGTGTTCGCACAGGTCCAAAGACTACCACCTGACTGACAAGAATCCTCTTCCTTTGCAGTTACACAACCCATTTGGTCGGTTGGGTGCCTGCACAGCTTTACCTACACCAGCACCTGCACTCTACCCCTCTCACGGTCACCCACGATCATATGTGGACGGACATCCTTCATATTCCTTGACAGGCTACACTCTGGAGCACCTGTACCACCCTGAGAACCTGCGGGACTACTGTACCTCTGCTAGCACTGACCACTGCAATCACTTCCTTGTACAAGGAGAACAAAATCCTGGACATAAAGGGCAGTCATTCATTGTCACCAAAAGTAGCATTAGCTCCAACAAAGGGACTACAGTCACATAGCTTGTACAAGCTGGCCATCTGGTAAGGGTCAGCTATTTACAGTTTGCATTCATTTTGACTCTGCAAGGAAGCAACAAGTCAGGCAATGACTATAAAGGGAATTAATATATTTCAGAGTGTGTCAATAATATTCACAAGATGAAACAACAAAATCATAGAATACCAGTGCCTGAACTCTTAACAGATAAATTTATTTCATTCTGTTGTTGTGTCGTTGGGCAATACACTTCACCTGCTGGTGCTGGTCTGAGGTTTCGGTGGAAGCCTCACCTTTGTCAGAATGCCCCAAAGTAGCCGTGGCTACTATCTAGTAGCTTGCCACCTCAGTGTGTGAATGTGTGTGTGAGTGGATGAATGACTGAATATAGTGTGAAGCTCTTTGGGTCCTCTGGATTTGACAAGGCACTGTACAAGTAAAAGCCATTTACAATTCCATCCAAGTTTATGTCTTTTATTTTTTCTGTTTTAAGACCAAAAAAAAGGATCATCTGACCTGACTACAACACATTTATTAAACCCACACTAAAATATGAGGAGCCAGTTAGAGAGTATCAAACAATAGCTTCTCTTGGCATTTAGAGGCCTATTTTCATCCCCATTGTGTTACAGTAATTACTGAGGTGAAAACTTGAAAACTAGCCATGTTCCAATTTCTGAAGTTAAGCCAAGAGTCAAGGAGATTTTTATTCAGGTCAGCTTGCATCATTATTGGATTGAATGAAGTAGCCGTTGGTGGGAAGTATTACGACTGGCTCAAGGTCATAACAAAACAGGAGACCATGCAGGGGTTAAAGTACAGAAAAATGAATATTTATTAACAAAACAACAATGGATTGTGGATATCAGTATCAGTAGTGTAATGCAAATGTTTGGATGTGTTGTATGAGTGCATATGGAAGTGTTGAAGTGCAAAAACAAAGACAAACGCAAATGTGCAAAAAGGAGGGGAGCTGAGGCCTGGCAACAAACACCACAAGCGTCTAGCGGCAGAGTGGAGCCAAAGGCGACCCAGAAGATGGAGACAGTCAGGTTCAAATACTCTGAGCTCTAATCAACCTGATCAGCAGGATCTGTAGAGGGGAGAAGCACAAAGACGGACAACACACCTGTAGCCCAGCCTACAAGGCCCAGGGCCGTAACAGGAAGTCATCTAGGAACTGAAAAACTGCAAGTGTGTTAATGAAAGAGCTGACTTCCTGCGCTGTGACATTTCTAACATTTGGGAAAATAAAATTATAGGTAGTCTGGTTATTGTCCCTGTTTAACCCGCAAGCAATTCATTTTAGAAAGTGTTCATCTTGCATGTGTGATTTTCTTGTCTAACAGATATAAAAAAAAATCTGAGTTCTGTTGATGTGGTGAATTCATTTGGTAGAGAAAATTAGAAGAAAAAAAATGGAACTGGAGTCCCTTGTTTTTAAGACTGTATTTGCTTACACCTGTTTAGACACAATGAGTTCTCTAAAATTTTGTACTGCAACAATTAGAGATAAAAAATTCTCTGAAAAATTAGAGTTGTCATTCTCTGCTTTGGTTCAAGTTGATCCCGTCAGCCATAACCTCACAAACTGACATGCATAACAATTTTTTGCACTTTCTCACTCATCTTTGAGGAAGAGGGTAAACAAAGGTACAGATACACTCATGACCACCATAATACAAATTAAACATGACCTGGCATTGAGATCTGCTCATACTGAAAGAATAACTGGATATTTATACTAAAGATAGATGTTGATAATCGAAAGAGGCCTAAGAAGATTGGGTCCATGTGGTGAGGAGATGCCAGGCCAAGCAGCTCAAATGGCATGGTTACTATGATGGATCACAGAAGCAACTGTTAATAAACCTGTAGAATAGAAAAAGCCAGGTAAATACATTAAATAAAGCTTGCTGTAATCTTCAATGAAATAAAACACATGAAACAAAACTTCCAAAGGTTAGGATGTATTTATAAGAAATCTGCTGAGCAAGCAATTTCCCTGTTAGCATGCCTAGGTGGGCCCGATGTGGGGAAAAGGAGGGCAGACCAGATGGGTCCCATATGGGTTTGTCCGCAGGTGCCCATGTAGGGTCACAGCCCACATGGGCCCTACATGGTGGTGGGCCCATATGGGTTTGTCCATTTAGGGCCCATGTGGGCAGTGACCCTACATGGGCAAACACATGTAGGGCCATCGTGGAACCCGTGAACAAACCCATACAGGACCCATATATCAGCCCTCCTTTCCCCCACATGGGACCCACCTAGGCATGCTGGCAGAGCTGTGACGTAGCATCAATGTGCACATGCCACAAGGTAGGATGAATTTAGGGGTAGCACAGATAAACAGATGTTCTGTCACCATGATACACAAGGAGGAATGAAGTGCCTCACTTTCACTCCAAACTGGCGATGGTAGAAACAGAGAATGACCACTCCTTAGTGGTGTCGGTTAATGTCATTACAAAAGACAGTTTATTTTACAATTTAGGCTAAATTTAGGCACAACAGCTAAAAAAAAACAACAACAAAAAAACACAGGAAAGCTTAAGCTCCAGGTTATCCAAGGCCAAACTAATAAACAAACAAACCCCGCTCTTCCAACTATAAAATAAAATACCACTTGCTAGAAATTAAGTTACAAAGGCTGAGCTCACTGGCTATCCATAAGACAGGAGAAAAAAGTTCTAGAACAAAAGTGTTCCTCCAGTGTGAACACAAAAACACTAGTTATGCACTTAATTCTGCACAATACTGCTCACAATAAGTTACACATTGCACAGACAAGAGCCAGTACATAGACAAGATCACTGCAGATCAAGGCCCAGGGAAAAACCAACCTGACATTTCTGGCAGAGACCTCTTTATGGAGTGGTTGACATTTCACCTGTGACAGTCAGGTCTCTCTTGTAACACAAGACAGAGTTCTCACATGAATAGAGCCCCTAGAGGTCAGTGACCATGACAACAATTTACATATAAATTATCTAAAAATCACATGTGATTTCCTGGATTTTTCTTCCCATTTTGTCTCTCGCAGTTGAATGATAAAAGTTACACACCTCTCTCATCTTTATGTATGAAAACTTACACAATCAGTGGCTGACTAAATATGTTTTTGCCTCTCTGTATACAGTAAGTCTTTGGACAATATCTAACTCTAACAATCACTATTATTTTAGTCCCAACCACATTAATGGAGAAAGCATTATGTATAAATTAATGGTCAGCTCTTTATGTTCTCTTTATGATAAATTTCACTCTTGAATTTTTGTTCATTCCAAAGTTATGAAAATTAATGTCAACTTTCAGTTCACTTGAACAATTCCTGCAAATGATTACAAATCATTTGCATCATGGCCAAATGTTCTCTTTGTTCTATATAATATTTATTTGTGCAAAAAGAAAGTGTGACATGCAAGTCACAGTGATTCTTGTGGAGAACACCAGGCAACTTTACCTTACAAGTTCATCCAAAACATGTCTGTTAAAGATGACGCGTAAACACAGCTCTGATACAATGACAGATGGTTGAGAGTCTGACAGTGCAGGAGACGTGCAATCTCAACAAGTCTACAATAGACACTCAGTGACACTAAATTAAAGCCTCCACCTGACCATCCACACACCACATGTGCCAATCTCCTCACCATCCAGCATCTCCTGCATTCTGGTAACTTAAGGCCTGGAGAAATAAGAATTCTTGAAGTTGAGATATCACTCACACTTCCCAACCCGACAGGACAGAAATGACAACTAGAAATACATTGACATCTCGGAATGCTAATTAATCAAAAACTGAAGCTGACGTAGAAGCTTGATTTTGTGTGCAAGATAACTGAAGATGGAGATTGAGAAATATTGAAAGAGAAAGTGAGTGCAGCCATAAGAGAGTGATTGATGCCATTGGGCTAAGGCATAAATTTGCCTGAGAAAAGAGAGAACAAGCTGCTAAGAGTGTGTATGTTGATGAGCTCTTTGTGCTCTGGAATTAAGACTGTGAAACAAGCCACTGCTCTGTGTGTGTAAGTGTCACTAAAATGATTTATGTTATTAAAAAATTGGTGTTTATTTCTAACAGTTAGGATTATGTATTTTAAGTTGTTTGGTTCACGTTTTGAGATTTTATAAAATGATTACCGTATTTTATGCACTATAAGATTATAAGGCGCACCTTCAATGAATGGCCTATTTTTTAAAAAACGTTTTTAATATATAAGGTGCACCGCATTATAAGGCGCATAGAATAGACGCCACAGTTATGTTGCCACCGGTCCGGTATTGAACAAGACATGATTTGTTCCGTTCACTACAAATATGGATGTCTAATAAGAAAAAATTGGTCCCCAGTTCTTTATATATCATGTGCACCAGTCGTTGCACTCACGGTTTTGGTGTTGCGAAATTGTGCCCAACTGCTTTCTGGTTAGCACAGACCAACCGACACGCTGCGCCG
>CAEGAF010095064.1:0-36376 GCA_903067075.1 Micropoecilia bifurca | reverse complement strand
AAAAGACTTCCTGTATTCAAACAAATCATGCCTCGCACTTAAATATATTTCAGTTCACCTTTGTAATTATATACTATCATGTTAAATTCAATTAACAATAATCATCATGCAAATATATTGAACAACATATAAGCATTTAAATCACAACACGGGCATTTACAGGTAATATATAACAAAGGGTGTAATCCGCACTTGGGAGTCAGCAGCCCTTGAGGATAATGGCCGGTCACAGCAGGGTGCGAGGACCAACTCTCTTAAAAAAGATATGTTAAAAAATAACCCAAAAATCTTTTACCTTTAATGCACATTGTGTGTTCATTTTAACATTATGACACACTGTATCTGTTTAATATTCCAACACATTTTTGTGTTGGTCAGGCACAGATTTTCTGATTAAGTAATTCTTCTCAATGGCAGTTTCAAATATTTTTTTTTTTCGTTTTCAAATTTTATTTGTATTTATAAAATGTTTTACTTCATCTAAAAAATGCCAAGTAAACATCTTTGTAAACCTTTACTGCCTTCAAAGGTCTTTTGCAAACTTTAATCAATTTTAGCAATTCATTATTCAAAATTATCACCTTTCTGTGCTATTTTGTGCTTTATTTGTTATATTTCCTTTCAACAATTTCAGGTTTTGCACTAATTTATGCTTATGCTAATTTATGCTATTTTCCTCTTTTTCACTTTTCAACTATTTCATATTTTATACTAATTTCTGATTTTTCTAGTCTATACTACATGTTTTGCTATGTTTTACTATTGTACTTTTTCAAATATTTGAGAAATGCGGCGATTTCTTCAAATTGCCATCTGTGGCACCTCACACAGGCTTCTGGTTTTGTTGGACCTGTTGGACAGACACCAGTAAGCCTGTCGCGATGACAGATTTTGCTGGTCGATTAATCGTCTAAAGATTTATAGGCGAAAAGCGATAACATCGGCTCAAGAAATGTTGTTTAGGGGGCGGGGCGAACAGAAATTTGCAACACAAAGCGCAACAGCGGACCGAGAAAATTTTAATTATCGTGATAATTAAAATTATTGCAATAATTTTTTTTTATCACACGATTAATCGTTTATCGCGACAGGCCTAGACACCAGTGTTACCCAGCATCCCACATGAGCTTATGACAATTGTGCAGCAACTGCAAGAGGATAATAATCGACTTCAGCTGATGGTTAAAGACATGAGGAGGCAGATGGATCGTAATGTTGCCACGATCAACTAGCCTACAATTAGCACAGCAGCCAGATGGCTACATTTCGGCTAATGACTCTCTACACGTCAAACGACTCAACCCTTTTCCCTGCAGCAGGAGCAGCTCAATGTATCCCCCACACAGAATGTAGCTGAAGAGTGGCCATTACCACCACCTCCAATCCCCTGTTCAGGTGACTTTTCAGATCTCCAAGACGTACAGGTGGCTCCACCTCCACCAGCCATTGTACAAGAGCTTAGCCAACGTTTACAAGAGCTACAAGTACGACAACAAACCGCAGAGCTGCAGTCACCAGAGCTCCTGGTTTTCAAGTTCTTGGACTGTGTGAGGAAACTGGAGTACCCAGAAAAAACCCACACATGCGCAGGGAGAACATACAAACTCCATGCAGAAAGACCAGGGCCAGGAATTGAACCCAGAAACCTTCTTGCTGCAAGGCAACAACTCTACCAACTGCGCCACTTAAATCACAGATGAGAGAGAGGCAGTTTTTATTGCAGACTGTTTAACATCTCAAATCAGGAAACGTGCATTTTTTTGGCTACGGATTAATACCCAAAAGCTCTGGGCGTTAGTGTCTAAATGAGCAGAATAATTGTGTTTCCTTTTAATTAAGGACAAACTTTTACACTGAGTCATTTCACTATATTTTGACAGATTCTTAAAAAAAGTCATCTGCTTTTTAACACAATTCCACAATTGATGGAAACTCGGGGACCCCAGGCTAAATGTGAGACTTTAAAGAGATGCTAAGGGGAAATTTCCAGTCCCACTCCTTCAAAAATCACAGGGCGGCTCAATTCTGTAAAACACAGCTAGATTTTAATGTGGAATTTCATGCAGTTAATGTGCCTTACATTGATTTTGTCGATTAATAAACTTTTCTGCTAAACAAAACCCAAACATCAGCTGGATGTGTTGACCTTTGCTTCCTTATTCATCAGATATGACAGAGAAGCTATTGAGAGTTTGTTCATGCAGATGTTAAACTAATTTGTGTGCCCGTCAGGGATGTGATGTATGATTTATTTGTCCTTTCTACTGTGCTCTGTATGTCTGCAGCGTTATTCCTTCATCGTACCTCTGATTTGCATGATGACCTTTATTTCTTTCTGTCTTTTAGCTCAAGAATCTGTCAAACGCAGCATGTGTCTTCCTTTGGAAGGCTTTTAAGTATTTGATAAAGTGTCCATGGTTATGGACCATTTACTGCCTCTTAAATGTGTTTCATCTCTCCATCTACAATGTCAATACATTTGCAGTGTAGTTGTTTTAACTGTGAAAAGTGCAAAATCCGACAGGTATTTCCAGGCTGCAAGAAAAACAAAACAATACATTCTGTAAACATAACCTGAAGAAAAAAAATACCTAAAGATGACTTGTTTTTTAGTTGTTTTCTTAAGCCTTTTCCACCATGACACCCACCACTTCTCACTGGAACATACTGACTGATAGTAAATGGGTCCCCTGTCAAATAGCGACTCTGTGTGTTCTCTCCATCAACCTCTCTTCATCTCCATCTACCCAGAAGTCTGTCAGCAGGTATCTTTCACAACATAAACAAAGACAGGCTGCCTGCAGTGAGAGCAGTTAAAGAGGTGAGCCAGATAAATGCGTCTTTATACAAACTCCCACGGAGTGAGGCAGCGTGAAGAGAAAGGATGACTCAATATTGACCAGAAGCCTATGAGAATGTTGGTGAGTTACTCAGAATGCAGTTGCTGAGATTCATCTTCGCTGTGAAAGAATAATGGGAAAAAAATGTAAGCCTTACTAAAGCTAGTATTTAATTAATCATAAACATGCAAAACTATTTGTGACACTGAAAGTTTTCCACATTTTGCTATGCTGTGACAGCATGGTCGAGCAATGCAAGTAGTGCGTGTGTGTAAAGTGAAATAAACAGAGAATGCATGCAAAATGTTTCATAAATAAGATGGAAAATTTGGGCTTTATATTCAGCCTCTTTTCATAATCCTGAATAAAAGAGTAAAGCAACACAAATGTCGGGGATTAAGTTGTAAATTTCAAAGCATCGGTGAGTTATAGAACAATATCCTAAGTTTCAACAGAATCGCAAAGTTTTGACACCAATATTATAGAGGCTGAAAAAGATTTAGGCCACTGGGCAGGGGGTTACATTTCAGCAGGACAATGAAGATAACCATACAGTCAAAGGTAAAATGGCATGATTTAGTTTGAAGCCTGTAATATGTTAAGATGATCCAGTCAAAATGCGCAAATAAATTCAACTGGTAATTTGCAGCAAGACTGAGTTTAAGCTAGTTTGTAAGGAACATTGTTGGTCAATCTCATATAATCCAAACCTGTGACAAATGACATATTTATTTCATATTCTGCTCTTTGTAAATCTACTTAATCTCTACACTTTTTCTCAGGGTCTAAAAATCCAAATTCTCTAGCGGATACACACAAGAAACACTGCTTGAAAACAAAGCTGTTTGTGTTGCTGTTGCGCAGTAGAGTAGCAACAGTCCTGACATGCCGTGGCGCTGGCTAGGAAACCTGAACGTCTCCAAGGAGGAAAATGGTCTTCTAATAAATCCTTCAGTCTGTGGAAAGGGAGCCCTTTAAAAGTTGCCCACAATTAAAATCACAGAGCTGCCACAGCTTGTCTCTGTACCTGGCACCATGAGTGATTTCATAGGCAGCCGGGTTTTATTTTTACTGCTGGTGCCTTTCTTTGAGTAAAAATAAATGGAAGAAGTCAGTTTTTTGTTTGTTTAGGCACTGCTAACACACACGTTTGGCCAAAACTGTAATTATATAATTCCATCTGATGTACTTATAGGAAATAAGGTCTGTAGTCCTGACATATATGATAGAGGTCACAGTAAAGGAAAGTAGTTTGAAGCAACCTGTAGATGAAGTTCTGTTAGAGGAAACAGGACAAAAATAATATTTGTCCTCAGGAAAACAGCTGTAAGCTGTAAGGCTCTGTAAGCATGAGTGTAAATTTTAACTTCACTGTGGTATGATGATGGGGATTAAGGTGTTCCAGGACTGGATACAAAAGATCCTCGGTTAAATCCATTTGTCTGTACTGGTCATTCAGTCAGTTAACTGGAGATTTAAAGTTTGCTTCTTCCTACTTTCCCCTCTTTCATGCTGTGTTGAGATGTTCTTCTGTATCAATTCCATATTTTTTTTTGTGTTAATGCATTATGTGACTGTTAATGCTAAATGTAAACTGCATGCAGCAGATTGATGCAGAATGCTAAAAAGCCCCATGGTGGCGGTCACTCAACTGTAGTGAGTAGTGATTGGTAACAAAATGCTACAATCATTATTCCCTGAGTTAAGGAGACATTCAAGGTTTTAGACTATGTAAGGTCAAAGAGCAAACTTGTGAAACTACTCTGCAGTATGTCACTTTTACCAAAATATGTTTTGTACATATAAACTATCCTTATGTCGCGACAGAATAAGACAGAAAATATTTAACTTCTCCCTCCACACAGTGCTCCTATTACAATCTGTAGAAATGCACTGCTTCTGGTTAGAAACAACCAATCAGAGAAAGGAGGAGAGTCTTAGTGCTGTCAATGTGCAAATGGTGGCGAAACAACTTACTATCAGAGGAAAGCTGTTTATGACAGTGTTGGTTTTAAAAAATATGAAAAAAGCTTTATTTTTCTTTTAACAAATGTTACACAGGCAGTTTTAAACCATTATGCCAAATATTATTTTAAGAATTTGTCAGCATGCTAAAAGTTGATATATGCTAAATGGTATCATTTTGTAGCACAATTAATTCACTGTTACCTTCAGTTGTTATGAAAATGTTGTATATTTCAAAAACAACTCAAAAGAAACTTGACTTTGCATCATAGCCATTTCTCATGGCTTCAAGTTGGCCTCTTTCAACTTTCCAACAATCCCTTTTCAGCACATCATCACAGTAATGATCCTCCTCCATGTCGTCCATTGATGCCACTTACTACTCAATGAAGGCATTTTTTCCAAACAGGCATGGGCTGAGAACTAGTTCAGATATGCTCAGACTTGCAGTTCCACCAAGTGTTTGATAATTGCAGAGTGGGGGGGAGGAGATGGGGGCTGTGGGAACTGTGGGAAAGGGGCTCAGCTGGGGACTGAAGCTTCGAGGTGGAACGCTGCGAAAATAGGGGGTACATTGGAGAAGTATGGGCCCCCCTGAATGGATCCGAGGATTCCTCAAACATTTGTATGGAAGAGACAAAGCAAACTGCACTGAATTGTAACATAGTATAGATTAAAAAAATAAGTTGATTTTGCATAAAAAACCCATCTAAATAAGCTTAAGCATTTCTCAGGAGGGTTGTCACATATCCAAACATAATTATGCTAGAGCCTGGTTGATAGTCAGCTTCCTGAAGGATATTTAACCAGCTAATCAGGGGATTTCGAAGGGAGTGCATTTATGTACTTGAGCCTGTCTTTGTAATTCTGACCCACTTGAGATAAAAAGAAGGGAAAAAAAGCCAAATAATCCAAAGCCTTTTAGCGGTTTTAGATTTCACTGAAGTTATTTATTGCATCATTATTCCTCTTACACAAAGATTAAAAGAATGATGGAAAGCCTCAATGGCGACGCAACTCAAGGGGAATACTTGAGTAGAATATATCTTGTTCTCTCTCTAAAATCAAATAAATGCATATAATGAAAACAGCAGGAAATAAAAGTAGCAACAGTCCTTGCAGACTTTGAGTGGGAATCAGATTTAGTCTGGTTAATGTTTTCTAGATGAGTAACTGAAAATGTCCTTCAGATAGTTTTCAACCACATGGTCCTGAAAGCAGCCTGGGCTTATTTTTCTTTGATAGACATTTCCTGCTTAAAGTAAATCTGTTGACAGTTGCAGCTGGAGAAAATCTCTATGTAGTTTCCATAATGGTTTTTAGTGGTCAGTTTTAATTACAGCTTGTCTACGATACATTAGTCAATGGAGCACAATGTACTGAATTATTATAGTCGTAATGAGATTATAGTGATTTATGGACACTAATTGGGTTCTGTTGTCATTAGTGAGACTGCTGTCCTAACGAGCTGATTCATCATGATTCTTTGGCTTTCTGTGTAACTCGGTTGGTGGAAAATTGTGTCAAGGACCAAGATTTTAAATTTTTGATTTACCGAAAGGAACATTTTATAGTTTTTTTCCCCCCCTGTCGCTCTTTTCTATTCCCTTCTCTGTGTTTAACAAGGTTTCTGTGAGAATAAGGACCCAGAACTGTGTCAGCTGTGCATGCGATGTTCTATTGAATTCATCCTCAATCAGCATTAGCAATCAATGTTAGTTTAGTTTATTCTTTCCGTAAATGTTTTTTTTCCCCCTTTCTCCAGCTTTATTTTTTGCAACTCCAAATGATGTCTGGAAAACATATATCATTGCGAGAGGTTCCACTATATATTGCCGCAGCCCAGCAGGCTGCACACCCCTGTATTATGCCTCCCAACGGGAGAACCACCGGAACGTGTCAGTCATAAGACTTTGGCATCTGCAACCTGATGGAAGCAAAACACTTTGCTTCTGTTTCTCTACTTTTCCTGACACAACACATTGCCAAGGGCATTATGTACAGCCGCTCTGGGAACTCCAGTGGCATTTCAAGCTAAATCAGGGCAGTGGGGGGAGGCAGAAGGTGAACAAAGATGGACATGAGGAATTTTGTAAGTTGTATTGGATTGGACTTTGTAAGGAGGCGCGATGCTTTCTGGTCGCTTTCATTGACCACAAAGCTTTTACGGTGACAAAATATAAATGTAGGGCCACTTATTGGTTTTTCCACTGCGTTTAAATATAAGACTGGAGCCACAGTGTGTTGGGCACTGAAATATCTCCAATCACATCCAATTTAGCAAGTGAAGTTTATATTTATACAAATGCTTTGTCTTTGATTATGTTGTTTACCTTGAGTTGTGCTTTTTGTGTTAGTGCTTCTGTATGCGTAGAAACAATTGGCTGCCTCTGTACTGGTACTTAAAAGCTATTTTCAAGAACATTTCCTTCACTCTACCAAAAACCTTCTGAAATTCATTCAGAAAGTAAAGGACATTTTTGTTATAACTTACCAGGTACTTTCCCATAACATCCCTAATACTTACATGGTACTTTTTGAAACTTACGGATTACCTTTCAAGTTTTAGTCTGGCACTTTTTGCTGTTGTACCAGAACTTTTGAGTGACCTCCATTAAACTTATTAGGAACTTTTTGGAAACTTTTTTGGAACAGGCCTGAGTGAAAAGGTTACTTGAATGCTCCAGAAAGTAACTTGCAGCAGTAGGAATCGGTCAGTATTGTGAGGTAACCTGGTACTTTAGGGTACTTTCTGGAATTATTCTCACATTTACTTGGTACTATGCTGGGATATATTTTGGGTTTACCAGAAGCACATTTGTTACTTTCATAAATAGGTGTAATATAAAAAGAAACATTGATAACCCAGTTATTTTAAGTTACTTTTAGGGTATTTTTTGTTTTTTAAACTGAACTGTGTACTTTGTGGGACTGGTAACTGATACTTTCCTACTGTTTTCCTTTTCATTGCTTTTTTTTTTACTTTGTTTTATCGTGCTAAAGTACCTCAAACAGAGGCAAGATTAATTCATTATAACATGACACTTTTCCATGACATGACACATGATATATAAGACAAGCTGGTGAAATACTGAAAAGTAGAAACAAAGCAAAACTCAAACCTCATCAGGAATTATCCTCTGTGGAAACATATGTGACTTCTAGCCATGGAATACATTTCCAGATTTTAGAAAGCAGTTCAGAACACTATAAAACTATCTGAATCAACTTTGTATGAATCAATTGAACAATTCTCTCGTTTTTTTGCATAGTGGATGCAAGATTTAAAGAAAATATACAAACAAACTTATGTTTGTGTTTTTTCCTTGAATCTAACATCATTCAAGTGTGTGTTGACCAGGATGTCACAGATCCATTACAATGCTGCAGCCATGATCTGTAAAAGTCCTCAGCAGAAGGGTGAAAGCAGCCAGTTATGAGTGAAGCCAAGCTGTAGGAAAGAAAAGAAAACTTTTACTGGATACACTGATTTCCTCTCCATTGGCCTTCGGAGCAGTCAGATGAAAGGAGCTTTGACCCGTCTAGTGATTTGGAACATTACACATCCTTTGCTGTTTCTGAACACTCCTGCTGGAGGTTCCTTCTGTCTAGAACCATCTGTTTAATCCATCATCTGATTTTTGGAGTTAGACTTTGTCCTGGATGCTATAAAACTGGAATAAAGAAATGCCACACAGAAAATGAGAGAAACATCCTTTATTGGAGAGGTTCATAAAAAATACAAATTTTATGCATCACTCTGGAGATAACACCCCCCCCCCCCCCCAATAACTCAGCAGTAAGTAATGAGACAAATGCAGAAAAAAATAAAATCAGGTTACCCTGATTGATTTACATGCAGTTCATTTTATCTTTGGCTCTGTAAAAACCATAGCTGCTTTAGGATGAAGTGAGTGCGTTATCGTGATTTCTCCCAAATTCACAAGTTTTCCACATGGCAAAATAAAACATCTCCTGCCTGTGGTAAATCATTATAATCTTGTGAAGACTGAGCACCACAAATTTAATTTTATTGACGAAGAAAAATTAGAAAAATGTGCATTGTTTGGTTCACCTTGTATTCATATTCTTTTCTCGCTAAATTTCTCACTTGTTTTCATCGGGGAAGAACTTTTTGTCCTTACTGCACACTTCTTTTCAGGACAAGTAGGGGGTGGAAAAAACTCAAAGAAAACCAATTTGGTCTCCACAGACATAGCTTCAGCTTTACCATAAATATTCAGACATGACATCAAGACCTATAACACCAGCAGTCAAGGGGAACCTCCACTTTACCAGACGATGGAAAGAACAAGGAGTACGGGACGGAAAATGGGGTTCCCATCACCCTTATAGACCAATGACACAATGTTTTAGCCTCTATTCTGGGAAGTTGTTTCTTTTTTCAGTCAGACACAAGAGAAGCCCTGGGAACATATGGAAAATTCCTCAGATTCTTCATGTTTAGTAACTCATGGTGAGAGTTCAACATGTTCTTCCTTTTCTTCTCTTTTTATAGCTCACATTTGGCCCGACCTCCCCCACATTCTGCCTCCTCTGTTTCCACATACGTACATATACAAAAGTCAAACTGAGCTGATATCAACCTGTAATTGTTTTCAGATAGCTGAAATTAAGTAAGTAAGTTTGTTGACTGAAAATGTATTTTTGCAAAAAAAAAATTGTGGAGAAATAAAATGTCACTACCAATAAATTCAAGCAAAATAAATCAATAACGTTAAGCAGGAAACAAAACAATACGGCAGGCTTTCAGTTATTTTGATGTGATGTGTATCACCTACATAAATTACAGTTGTGAGTCTTCCAATGAACATCTGCCAGCGCCGGCATGTCCCTGCATGTCCCTGCTTACGGATGACTGGAAGTGATGCCCGGAGACTTGCAAAAAAACTTTGTTGGACTTCAGCAGAAATTTGCTTTCACAAAATGGATGCTGCCCAGATCACTTTCTGTACGCAAGTCATCCTCATCTAAAGATCTTTCAACACACAGTACACCACAGTATATTGTAAAAGTATGTATACCCCTTGAATTTTTCTCACATTTTGTCACAGCAAAGACATTATAAAAATGTAAGAAATAGAGCGACACAAAGTAATCTGTAATCTAATAAAATATGAGAAGAGTGACTTGTGTTTGTATTCAGTCCCTTTTATTCCAAGTGCCGCTCAACCCATCAGCTGAAAATGGAAACAAAACAGGGCAAATTCACATATAAGCATTGAACATTGAACATGCATGCAAAGGTATTGAAAATGTTAACCCTTTTATTAGATCCAGGTCAAAAGTTAGAACACAGCAAATGGTTCAAGGAACTCTTAATCCATTTGCTGCTCTGTTATTGTTTCGATCAGTACTGACTGATTAAACGAGTCCAATTACAACTTAAATATTGCATTGAAAAGACTAGAATACCACTGAAACTGCAGTAACTCATCTTTATGTGAACCTAACGCTTGATGGAAACCTCGACCCCCTGTAGCCAAAGCTGAAGAAAGAGCCCTTGAGGGGAACACAATGATGTGTTCTCAAGATGTCGCGCTACAAACAGGAGTCAGCACTTCCTCTAAGCGATCTCCAAGCTGTTGGAGACTCATTCAGGAACAGTGGCAACATATCCCATTTGAAGAAAATGGGTTTTTGTTTATTGTAAAATAAAATGTTAAAAGACAGAAGCTGTGTTTGGGTATATTCTTCGGCTGAGTTCCCAGACACCAAAACCAGCTTCTGTTGGTGATGACGATGACTGAAATGTGTTCGTCCAAAATATGAAAACCACTGACATGTAGTCCAAGTAGGTGAATGATGGAAAGAGTGGGAGAAAAAAAGATCAGAGACAAGAAATGCTAGCAGAATAAAAAAAATGTTTACTGTGCCTTGCAAAACTATTCACACTTATTTATCTTTCTCACATTTTGTCACTGCACAGGCACAAATTGAATGTATTGACAATTGAAACCAGAAGTTTAGATTCACCAGAATGTGTCAGAATAAGACCAAACTTCTCTTTCCTTTAGGCCCATTGCGTAACAGTTGAAAATGGAGCAGTTCAAAATATAAAGTCATTGCTGGCCAAAGGAATACAACTTCCCATCTGACATTTACCAAACCTAAATATCTACGATGTGAAATTCCATTAAAAAAAACATTAGGTTTGTAGCTATGAACTAGTGTGGAAAAAGATGAAGGAATATGAATACTTTTGATACTGTTTGTCATTTAAGCTTATTAGGACAGGGCCACATTAAGGTCAATCAATTCCTGAACTTGCTGCTTTCTTGTCAGACAGCAAATTTATTTTTCAGTTAAAAATCTTTGATACTCTGCCTGTTCAACTTGGCAAATCCAGCTGCCACTGACTGGAAGTAGCCACATGAGCATCAATAAATCTTTAAAAAGGACTCTGAACATTATCAATCACAAAAAAAGAAGAAAAATGTGTTTCTCCAGCCTCTTTACTGTAACCCTGAAAGCCTCTCTGTTCATTCATTTCCTGACACAGGACATCGGAATAACAGTAGGTGGAAGACTCTCCAGAACAAAATGGGCATGTAGATTTACAGCTTGTGACTTTAGTCACTAGACTCCTAAAATTATAACAAAAAATCTACAAATTACTGAAACCAAACGGTGCTGTAGTTAAGAATCTTCACTCTGGTTGTAAAAGCTGAATTTTTGTTTGTTGTCATCTTATTACTTTGGGTTGTATTCAGTCAGGCATCAATCACAGAACAAATGAGGAAAGAAAGTGCCTTCGAGCTAATTTGTGCAAGATAGCTACTGGAAAACGTTGAAGTCTCATCTGGTTTTGCTCAGCAAAAACATCTGTAACAATGCTAGGAATCCCAGAGATAGGTCAACCTTTGCCTGGAAACCCCGGCCTTTCACACAACGCAAAGAATTTTAATCATGTTCAAGCAAATAATACTTAGAGTAAGACAAAGAGTAAACATCTTGAGTCTCTGAGTTCCTAACTATACTCAAAATATGACATCAGAGCAATCCAAGGAACACAACTCGCCTCTGTGGGATATAGTTCCTGGAGCCTTAAACTTTTCCAACAGGTTTCAGATTTATTTCCTAAAAAATTGTACAATATTTTAGAATAGGACAGGCAAATAAAAATAACTCATGCCAAGGCAGTGACAGCAATAAAGAAAGTACAAAAGTAGGCACTTCCTGTGAATTGTTTAAACATTTTATCATGTTCTATTTGGTATTTACATTATAGACCAAGACAAAGTGGTGCGTGATTAAGTAGAGGGGATATTATGGATATTTTTGTCAAAAAATAAAACATGCAAACCATCCATGTATTTGTGCACAGATTAGAAAACATGCTGAATAAAGAGACAAAGCCATTTACTTATTTGGTCAGATGGAACCAAGTTATGGCTGTTTGATCTGCATGTAAATCACTGCAGTTCAAACAGAAAATCTGCACATCACTTTAAAACATGCCATGTCCAGCTAAAGGTAGAATCATTGGGGGAAGCCTTTCTTTCCCAGAAACGGACTTCCCAAAAGACTTTTCACCTGCAATCACATCCTTAGACGGTTCTATAACACATTGGTTTTCCTTGGTTTGAGTTACAGGAGCTGCCAGACTTATCACTTTTTTGTGGAGAAATTTTTCAAGCATAATTCTCCTTTGATTTTACATTGCTGCAATAAATAATTGACTCAGTTGGCTAAAGACATACTCATGCCACTGTATAGTTACTTTGTGAACCTTATAATTCCCACTGCTGTGCCTCTTTACTTTGCTCTTGTATAAAATTGCAGAAAAAAAAATATTAGAGTGAAACATAAAATGTTAAAGAAGTATTAATACTTTGGCAAAATATTGTAAGCTCCATGTGAACAGTGAAAGTTCACATGGAGCTTAAATACAGAGGCAGGATTGGGAAATGACAAAAGAACCAGGTAAGCTAATCAGAGACAAACGAGGAACAGCTGAGGCAGAATGTAGGCAGAGGAATAGAGGGAAGGAGACTATTAAACAGAGGAGACATGAAATCAGGGAGGGAAATAATAACATTGATCAAAAAAACAAAGTCAAACTGCATGAAGTTCGGAGCACAAGAATAAACTAGCAACTGAACACATATGGCAATATCTAAGTGGCAACAATAAACAGAGAAATGAACAGAGGGAAGAAAACCTTACTGAATTAAAAAAAACTACAAAAATCCCCCTACAGTTAAAGCAGCAGTAGTCAAAAATAACATTAAAACATATTTTAATTAATTTAATTGATTTGCTTATTTTTGTTTTTCTTTATTCTCACGTCAAAATGTTTTAATTTACTAAAAAAAAAGAATGATAATGAAAAATAACATGCTTACTTGCGGTTTGAAGAATTTCTGAGATGTGCACTCACCTCAAGTTCTCTCTTTTCAAAATACAGCCAATTTATATCCAACATATATTGCCTCATGTTTATGAGCAGGGAAGCATTTTCAAAGTCAATTGTCGCCTACATCTGAATAAATAAAACCAAAACAAAAACATATTTATTCACGTCATTCTTTTTTTTTATTTTATATTATTCACAGAATAATATCAATTAATGATTTCACAATTCTCTTCCCTGTCCACGTTAAAGAAAAGCCTCCCCACAGCATGATACCACTGCTACCATTTTTCATTCCAGCAGTTTCCTTAAACTTGTCATTCCAGAGCAGCCCCACCTGGAGTTATTTTGTGTTTGGTTTTATACAGAAGCTGCAAGCACTTGGAGAAGAATTCAGAAGAAAAAAAACTTTTTTTGTCCAGAAAAAAAGTTCCACTCGCTTAATTTTACAAAGTAGGTAAGTGATGAAAAGACGCAGATAAAAAAATCATGAATCTGGTTTCTGCTTTGACCTTTTTATAAAAAAAAAAAAAAAAAATCTAATTTATCTCCATGTCCTCAGCAGCAAAGGGTTACTACAGCCCACCATTTCCAAGATTAGTGGTCTTGTAAAATATCCAATGAAGACCACTGGAAGTGTTTAAACCAGCAGCTTACAACTCAGAGCAGAACATGTCCCTAAGGGCTCACAATGAACACAACTGGGCTATTTGGACAGAATTAATGTCAACATTTTAGACTCATGATATCATGGGAAACATGCAAAGTGGCACACTATGGTGGCTGTAAGCACATTTATTCAAATGATTCACAATCGTGAAGGTTTAATAGAGCTTAGAGTTTAGCTTAACCTTACTGCCATCATGAAGACAGTCTTAGTAGAAGTTTAATAACCTTGAGGGTGTTTTTTGCCAAGAACACACTTCCTAAAATCTGTGTGAACTGAGCCAAGAAAAGCATAGCTAACTGTACTGTATGCGTGCGTGTGTGTGTGGGAGGATGAAGTAATGTCATTAACTTTCGGTTTGTTCTCTTAAGCTGAATATAACAACTCTTTGAATGAGACTTAAAACATGCACACACACACACACACACACACACACACACACACACACACGAAGCCTCACGCAAGGACACACACACACACACATTTTTACTAATTCTGCAGAGCTGTGGGAGCTCTGGGCTCTCATGGAGGTCATTTCAGAGGGTTTGACTGGATTCTCCTCTATCTCTAGAACATGCATGTCAGTGAAGACTACCTTACTGATGTCAGGTATTTGTGACCTAGAGTTTCTTTCTAGTTTAATGATAAGGACAAAACAAAAACTAAGTGCCTTATTATTCAGATATTACAGCTGGAAACAACTAATCAGGCCAAAAAAACCAGGTGTATTGATGAACTCAGGCATGGACCCACAAAGGCACATAAATACTATTGCAAAGGCAGCCTTCTATCACCTGAAGAACATTTGTAAGTTTAAAGAACTAAAGTACCAGCAAAATCTAAAAAACTCTTCCATACATTTATCTTTAGTCACACTGCAAACTGCAATAAGTTTGCATAAAAAGTCAATCAGACAGCTGCAGGTGATACAGAACAATGCTACTCGCGTTCTCATTAAAACCAGAAAGATAGAGCATTATCAAACAAGTTTTAATGTCCTTACACTGGCTCCCTGTAGCTCAGAGAACAGACTTTAAAATATTTTTTTCAGGTTATGACTCATTGATTTGCTTAGCATCCTGTGTTGGACCAGGGATGCATCAAAACGTTGAAGGACAACGACTCTGGAAACCAAGAGTTGTAGACCTCTGGTTTAGAGGCTGTGCATATGATGAGATGATGTGAGCGAAACATTGCCTTGTTCTTGAAAATGCAAGACGTAAAAATCCAGATTATTCCCTACTGCATAAAGTAATATGAATGAAGTAGAATATTATATTTTTATTTAAAAGCTAATTTTATTTTCCAGAATGACATTTATTATGACTAATTATGTCTAATTATATGCTTTCAAATTAAATGAACCTTTCCTGCAACCTTAAACTACTTGTAAAAATATGTGTGGCACTTTTTCTAAAACGTAAACTCAAGCACATGATGAACCTCAGTTTTCTCACTCTTGTTCTCATGTGTCTTCATCATTACTGAGTAAAGTTCTTACAGCCGAGTGGCATGTGGCCTGTTTGTCAGCCTTTAGCACCAGAAAGGTTACATACAATGGAGAGCTTTTCACCACCAGTTTGACGCGTTCACGTCTGCACAGCTGGCATCCAAAGAACGCCACAGCTGTCTTGATGTCTGCTTGTAAAGAGCAACACAATCATCCCACTCTGACTTACCAGAACTGACAAACTCTAAAAATATTAGAATTGAACCTAAAACATTTTAAAAACCTTCCCACTAGATTGAAGATTCAGAGAATACTTTATTCTTTATTCTTTTTTTTCTCTCTCCAGACACCATTATTGCTGGCATTTATGGCTCCTTATGTCCTTTAGTGGGCCAAGCACGGATGATGATCAACGATTTACGATGGTAAACAGGTCCAAGTCGTTTTAGTCTTTTTGGCCTGTGTGGCGGACAAGACAGCTGAACGAATTACAGGAATATTTTTTGCACTTTTTGACTTCGCTACACTTTGTTTTTTAACACATCAGGAGAGCGTTTGATATTTCCACAATAAGACCTCTCAAGCTTTTCTGCTTGATATCAGTATGTGGTGTACAAGTGTATTCCAGTTAATTATGGTATAATTGAATCATCCATTTAATCGTAAAATGTGAAGCAGATGTTAATTTTTACTTTTATAGCGTACAGCTGAGGAAACCCCAAGATTCTGTTTCTCAGAAGATTAGAATATTACACAAAACCATTAAAAAAGTATTTAAATACAGAAATGTTAAGCTTTGGAAAATAATTTGAATAAACATGTAGTACTTGGTCACAGAATTATGTATAATTTACTTCATCAGTGCTTGGCATGGCATAGAAAGGATTGGTCTGTGGCACTTCTGAGGAGTTAAAGTTTCTTTGCTTTGTTTTTTGGGTCTGATGTCTTTCATCTGAGCCAGTCTCTGAGGGGTTTGTTGCAGCAAACTGTGATGAAGCATGGTGACGCCACAGTGGGTAAAGTAGGTATTGGTACTTTTGGCAGCATGGATATGTGTCAAATCCCACTCTTGGAGCTCTTGAGCCACAGTCCATGCCATGTGAACAACCACCAGACTCCTGCATTTATACCAGTTTTTCCCTCTACCACGCTTTCCATTACAATAGCCAAATAAAATGCTCCGTGAACACCCAGAATGATTAACAATGAACTTTTGTGGCTTACCCTTCTTTTGGATTGGTGTCTACAGGAGTCATTTGAAATTAGTTGTCTTCCTACTAAGAAAAATACCGTGGTATTCTGTCGGACGATGGTATGTCCAACTCAATAATGCTGCATTGTGTTGGACATATCATGATTATCCCATAACATTTGAGTGAAAATTATTGCTGAATGATATATACAGTTTTGAAGGAAAATATTGAAATAAATTAACTGAATCATATTGTATTTATTGGTTGATTGGCACACAGTGAAAGTACTAAAACTCATCACCTTGAACACCACATTTTTAATCTATAATTAACTCACCTTATTCTATGTGGGACTAGTCACCACAGGGGCCCTCTTACTCACTCTTTCCTTGTTCACTGTCCAGTTTTTTCCCCTTCTTTAAACACTCTTTCACAACCTACCACCACTGGGCATGTTTCTGGATGGATAAGTCAAAGGATGATGCATATAAGCGAGGCCGGTTGCCAAATAAAAAGCTGCTAATACATGCTCATCCTGGTTACTCTCACCTTTCCACTGAAGAACACTCGCACTTCAATAAAAAAAACTGCAGGGATTAACATTTGTTGGCCTGTTGTCAAGGTAAATGTCTTGTGAAAGCTGTCATGCATCAGTTTGATAACTTTCATTGGTTGAGTAATTTATTACCTCATGCAAAGCCTATAAACTGTCTATCATTGGATTGTAAGCATGCTTTCATTATGCAGTCAGACACACAAACCTGATGCCACTTTGAAGATGGAAAAACCCAAGCAGGCCTGTTAAGCTTGGTGTGGATAAACAGAGAGGCATTTCTTTATTGCACCACAAGACGTTCCAAATAAATATTTTGCACTTTTGAAAAAAAAAAAAAAAGAAAAGGTTTTAAGCCCAAATCATTGACTTTTATTTTAGAGTGACAATTAGCAATTCTTTCTTTGTTAATGTCTGTTACAGCATTTCTCACGAAAGTCGTTCATACTGAATACAGCAACAGAATCAAATTTGCATTGAAACCCTTCAATTAGTGCTTGGATTAGGCACCTTTGGCAGAAATAACTGTCTCAGATTTTCCCAGTAGTTTCCCTGTGAACTTGCCATGTCTTTTTTCTTTCTTCTAGAAACATTGAGGCCTAACCATACTGGATGATTACACAGCTATTTTCAGTTTTCTTCAGAAATGATCTACAGAGGAGATGTCTGAGTGGAATCACTCCAGGACGTTGAGTTTCTAGAAAACTTAAAGCTGCTACTCTGTTGGACTGTAAACTCAATCTAAGATCCTATGAAGACTTAAGAAATGCTTTGTAGTCAGGGGTCTCCACCAAAATAAGAGTGATGTCACCATATATAACTTCGGACATGGCATTAAAGAGGGCACATTACTATGTATAACAGGTGACAGTACTGTATTTTACAGGGACTTTATGAGAATGAATATTAGGACGAAGTGGAAGAAATTACAACTGCAAGTCTTTTGGAGTATGTCTTTACCACTCTTTGTACATCTAGAAATTCTTTTTTCTTTATTTTTTCTTCAAAATAGCTGAAGCTCATTTTGCTATAGATTCTCCGTTGGATTTAGGTCTGAACTTTAACTGGGCCATTCTCTGACACGAATATTTGAAGTGATTCTGAACCACTTAACTCCGTAGTCCCAGCTCAACATTTAGAGTTGCTGTCCCACTGAAAAGTAAACCTGTGTTTCAGTCTCAAGTGTTTTGCAGTCTCTTAGAGTCATGATCTTGAGTTGTTTTGAGTTTTTGGGTTTGTTTCTGTGTTACCACTTTTGATCTTTTTTTTTGTTAATGCTTTTATTCTTATCTTTCTGTTAGCTCAATGTTTTCCCCTTGATTGCTGTTTATTTTGTTCTCAACTCCCTTCATGTTCATTTATCTCCTTTCCTCTCCCTGCCCATCTAGTCTTTCTTTACAACTTCCCTGTGTTCCCAAAATATAAAATCACCAATTGCTCAGAATTCAAGCTGAATACTTTTACTTTTAACCCTATTTCTCGAGTAAAAATATGTTGAACCAGTGCTTCTCTTATTTGAGCCCTCTTACTACCCACCTCTGAAATTTAGCTTAAGGTTTTTCACTCCACAAGATATCCTACAGCAGTGCCTGTGTAGCTTTAGTTATCCTCACTGCATCATAAACATAGCAGCCTGGTTTGTTTCAAGTGGCTTTTCTCCATGCTTCATGGCTGGTCTCACCGTGTTTAAAGTATAAACACGCACTTCATTGGTTAGAATTTAAAACTGCTAAGATGTTTAAATAAAACTGGTAATTTATGAAAATGCACGAACATGCAGCTATTTCCACAAAAAAGTGAAAATACAGACTAAACATCCGGGGCTAGTTCTGCCGGGACTGATCCAGACATTGACTGTGATTAAGCACTGAAACTCCCACCTACTGACATTGTTCCTAAGCTGCAACAGATGGAATCAGAAACCGGGGAACCCAGTCAGGATAAACACTTGCTATCTATGGGCTGTTTCCATTCCAACTCTCCTAAGCAGGTATTTATTAGATCTTGGCAGGTCTTTTCCCACACTGTACGCTCACAGGAATGCCCACAGAGGGATGTGGCCGGTCACACCTACCTACGATACTTCTAGAAATCTTTTTTCATTAAACTGTCCCACCTTGATCCCATTTCACAGCCCTGAAGCCATTTTCCACTCGGATAACACTCTGACCTGTGAAACCTCGCTGCTGCTCCATCACTTCCAGCGGGCTTGTGTTTCACCAAGGTGACGGCTACATGTTGTAAATCATACATGTCAACAAAGTACCGCTGCTAATGGAACATGTGTGTTCCTGCATACTCCGTCTGAGGAACAGGCACCCACATGTTGCATCTCATCACGGTCAGAAGCCCACCGCCTATTTTTAGGCAGGCGGCTCCCCCCTTAGTTTTTTCTGCACAAGTCCTCCCAGCGTGCAGGCGCCTCTGTGTTCTCCCGTCTCCCCAGAAGCTTTTTGTCTCAGTCACACACTAACTCTTTCCAGTTTTTCTCTGCGTCCACAGCTCCACAAGCTGGTGCGATTCGGTTAGCAAACACTAATTTTCTAAAAGAAAATCACAAACCCTTATGTGGTGAAAGAGGACCTGAATAAAGCTTCTGTCAAGAAATCTGTCTTCACTTAGTGGTGGAAAAGGACTGAGGGAGAGGGAAGAGGTCAGGGGTTAAATGCCCAGCCATGAACTTTAACCACTTGCAGAGCAGCAATGTCAGGATTTCTAAGAAACTGGAGCATAGTTGGGAAGAACTTGTTGGCTTTTTGGAAACTGATTTGGCAAACTTGAAGTTAATTGCTGATAACTTGCAATTATTTTCACTTTTGAGCATTAAACATGTCAAGAAAAGCTCAAACATTACATATCACAAACACCTACTGAGATCCATGGTTGGAGGTGGCTTTTCAGAGTTTTTCAGAGTTAGATTTATCTTTTTTTGGAAAAAGAACTGCCCATGTTAAGATTTTGTAAATTTAATACTGCTTAAGTGTGCTTTGCTAAATTATATTTCCCTTCTGATTAATGCATTCATTAGGAATTGGACATATGTAACTGTCATCGTTGACAGTATAAAAAAAATCCATGTTTAAATATGAAGATTTTAAAAAGTTTTAAGTGTTTCAAAACACGGATGTAAATGATTTATGTTTTCAAGGTAAATGACATTCTCAGCCATGAAATATGTTCAGTATAGATGGTTTTTGCTCTGGGCGGCACAGCCAAAGGGAAACACAGGGTTGTAGGAAAAAAGCATCTAAAAATGTTGCCTTAAATAAGATTTCTATATATTTTTTTATATGTTAATTCAATAGGGAATGAGCAAATCTCTGCGTTGTGCATAGCTTAACCCCCCTTTTTACAATCTATTCAGTCAGGATAGGCAATATTTTTTCTTTGGCTCTCTAAACTAGAACTGCACAATAAAACCAAACAGCAATGTTGATCAAAATGTTGCATAGTGTGGGAAAGAGTTATAGACGTATTCACTCATTGCACAGTTTATTATTTTAAAATAATTGTCGTAATTGTGGTCAAACAGCACTGTCAGAAATCTGACCACACACCTCTATTAGCTAGTGATGCAGAAATTTGCATCTGATTCACATCTTTAAAATTTTCACTATTTAGAAGGATTATTTTACCAGTTTTCCAAGAAATCTGAATTGAGTTTAATTGTATTCAAATTAAATGTTTTATTTATAATGTCGTTAATAAATTACATAATGAAAACATATTTGCACATCTGAGTTTATTTTTATTTTTATATATATTTGAAGCATTATGATTATTTGTTAATGTATGACACATTACTTCTGTAAAAGTGTTTATGTGGTACTTTGGGGCCTGAACTGGGACAAAGAAACTCTTTATATTTATATTATTAAATGTTCAGGTGTTTGGTATTTATTAATTTATTATTTTGTAATTCACTAGCATCATCCGGCTGTTCTTATATTTTAAATATTTCTTACTCTTTTTTTTCAGACACACCAAAGGACCGTTACACTTCTCTTTCACTCCAGTCCCAGTACACTCTGTTCTGAGCTCAATGAGTCCTCTAGTGGTCAAAATATATATAACAAGATGTAAATCGTGGCATCGAATAAGCAGCACTTTTATTAACATAAATATAAGCGATTTCAGGGAAAAATGAAATTATATGTGTATGTTGAAAAAGCATTCATATTTAAGATTTTTACTACTATGATTGAATTAATACATGCGGAATCATATTCTCTTAGATGTCCTAATTCTGAGTCATTTAAAAACTAAATAATCCTTCTCATAGTGGAATAAAACAACATTACATCATTAAATCTGTTAAAACTATAGCTTTTATCTGACCGGAAACCACCAAGTCTTGGCTTTGGTGCGTGGATAAAATATTTGTCTGGTGATGGAAATTCAGCTCAGGAATTCGTCTTTTTTTCTCGTCTCTCCCCTCTGTGCGTCTCGGATATTTCTCTGACTGGATGTGAGGTAAGATAACAAGCCCGTCCCTTCTCCGTCTCTAGCGCTGGATTCCCATTGGTCTAACAGGAGCTCAGGAATGTCCTTTAGGCATTTAAATAGAAGTTAAGATAGAAGCCCAGGTCAGTGGAATCAGTGGAGAAACCGGGATAAAAAGAGGAGACTTCCCAGCTATACAATTAAACTGTCATTAGAGCTGCAAAGAGGAGGAACGGAATATACAATATTTGAAGGGTCTTTTTTTCTTTCCATTTTTAATTTTTTAAAACTTTTTTATTGAAAGGTTAGTATTATATTGCCATTCTTGTTTTTTTTTTTTTTAAATCTGAAGTTAAACTCTGGCTTATGTGTAAAGTAATTATTGTTCTTTGGTTGGAATAGGAGCTTTTTAAGATTTCAAGATGATGCTGTGTGGCATCTTTTTTCTGCTGATGCTTTGGAGTTGCGATGGTGCCAGATTGGCAGGTAAGAACGGGGGAAATGCGCCTTTTCTCTCTTTTTTTTTGAGATGGTGGTTATGACATTGAAAATAATTTAAACATATCTGGAGTTAATTTAACGTGAAATAACGACATAAACTGTAAAACCAATTTCTTCTGTGATCTTCGTTATTTTTTATACACTGTGTCTTGAAGAGAGAAAAAAAATATAACAATGCCTTTGTTTTGTTTGACCGCAGAGAGTCGCGATGATAACAGTGTGTATGACCTATTTGAGCTGGCGAGGGTGAGCAAAAGACACAACGGAGTGAGTCTAGTCAAAGGCGCAGACCCTTACAGTCCCGCATACAAGGTCCTGAACGCAGACCTGATCCCCCCAGTCCCCGACGCCTCCTTCAGGGACCTCCTCGACTCCATCCAGGCCGAGCGGGGATTCCTCCTACTACTTAACCTGAAGCAGTCCAAGAAAACCAGAGGCAGCCTGCTGACAGTCGAGAAGACCGACGGATCTGGCCCTATCTTCGAGATCATTTCTAACGGGAAGGCGAACACTCTCGATCTGGTCTACTCCACCGAGAGGCAGCTGCAGGTGGTGTCCATCGAAGATGCCGGCTTGGCCAATGGGCACTGGAGGAACCTGACGCTGTTCATCCAGGACGACAGGGCACAGCTTTTTGTGGGTTGTGAAGAGATCAATGTGTCAGAGCTGGATGTGCCAATCCAAACTTTACTGTCCAGGGAGTTGGCAGACAGAGCCCGACTCAGGATTGGAAAGGGGGCAGTGAAGGACAAGTTTATGGTAAGAGGAATACATTTCTTACTAATACTGAATAGGCATTATTTAATCTGAGGCATTATGTAATTTTTTTTCTGTTTTTTTTTTTTTTTTTTTTTTAAGGGAGTCCTCCAGAATGTCCATTTTGTCTTTGGAACCTCTCTAGATGCCATACTGACCAATAAGGGATGCAAAAGTGGAGGTAAGATTGAAAACCATGCAATAACTGAAAGACAACTGCCTTAATAATGAGTAGTGGTTTATGATAGGGCCATATGGCTCACCGCCCAGAGCGCTATTGTTAAAGGGATTGGAGTGGTATTTGTTTTATTACAATGCAGTCACATTTAGTTTACATTTCCAAATGACAAAAGCCCTGGGACGGAGACGGTATTAAAAACTACAATATATGCTGGGCTGATGCCATCAATGCAAGATTTGCCTATGTTGACCACAAAGCTATGAATCAAAATCAACTCTTCCATTCTGCTCTTATTCACTTGCAGCTGCTTTAACCCAAATGATGACCCTGGACAACCCAGTCAATGGTTCCAGTCCTGCCATTAGAACCGATTATACTGGCCACAAATCCAAAGGTGAGATCTCTCCTCTCTTAAAAGTAATGATGGAATTTTTACTCCACTAGTATCTCTTCTTCCCTAAGAGCTGAGTTAATTTGGCCTGTTCTCCCCCAGATCTGCAAACTGTCTGCGGTTTCTCATGTGAGGATATTACCAGTATGTTTAAGGAGCTCAGGGGACTCAATGTGATTGTTAAGCAGCTGTCAAATCAACTCCAAAAAGTGGTAAGTTCAGAGAGCCATCAATGTCTTCTCTTTGCCATGATTCACTCTTTCTTTTTCAGTCTTCTGCTTTGAATTAACAGATTTCTAGTGCATACCCACTTGTCACTGTAATGGCTGTCCCCAGCCAATTTTGTTAATGAGACGCCAGTGAATACATAAATATGTTCGGCCGGTTAGTCACATTTGCAGTGCTCCGGTAGATTCCAGCAATGTCTCAATCAGTGATTCATTTGTATTGGAACCTTGGCAAAGTGAAACTTTTCCATCCTCTGTCCCAAGCAACCCCACTTCTCACTCTCACGCTTTCTCTTTTTTCTTCTTCTCCCAGTCCACTGATAGCGAGTTACTGAAAAATCAGATCATCATCCACAATGGAGTCTGCATCCATAATGGCATTGTGCACAAGGACAAAGATGAATGGACAGTGGATGGCTGCACAGAGTGCACCTGTCAGGTGAGTGTGAGAACACTTCCAGGAATGCAACCTTTACACAACCTTGGAGTCAGCTGTCTGCTGCAATAATGTCAGAACAGTGATCACATTAGCAGCCTTCCTTCTGATTACTATTATTCTGCTTGAAAGCAATGGCATACTGTCAGAAATTATTATTAAAGCAGCATGGGGTTCTTCTAGTGAAGGCTAATCATGTACTGTGATATTATGTTTGGCTGTTTAGCAGGACAGTATTTATAAAGATCTCTGCAGGTTCTTTATAGACACAGCAGGTGTTTTAAATATCTAATAAGATCATTCCTTTCTGGAATGCAGCAATTAGACTTGGAACAAGATCAGCTAGGTTTTTTTTTTCATAGCTGTTATGTTTGTACTCATTAAACTATTCTCCCATCCAGAACTCTGCAACCATATGTCGCAAAATCTCCTGTCCTCTCATCCCCTGCGCCAATGCCACTGTGCCTGATGGAGAATGCTGCCCACGCTGTGGAACACG
Source organism: Micropoecilia bifurca (assembly GCA_903067075.1). Taxonomy (NCBI): domain Eukaryota; kingdom Metazoa; phylum Chordata; class Actinopteri; order Cyprinodontiformes; family Poeciliidae; genus Micropoecilia; species Micropoecilia bifurca. The sequence goes on along the minus strand of CAEGAF010095064.1, from coordinate 11,897 downwards.
TACGTTTCTTATCAAGACCTATTAAATAAAAAAATTCTGTCCTGGTATCTTACTGAGAATTTTCAAACCCCATGTCTGTCAATTATAGCGAGTGACTTTCCCGAGGGTGGTTGGTCTGCCTGGTCTGACTGGACCCATTGTTCTGTGACTTGTGGTCGTGGAATCCAGCAGCGTGGACGCTCCTGTGACCGCATCAACAGCAAGTGTGAGGGCACCTCTGTCCAGACCCGTGACTGCTACCCGCAGGAATGCGACAAGCGCTGTAAGCTACAGAACATCATAAAACTAGTCCTTTTTCATCACATGAAATTGCAGTGAATTGACTGTGCATGCTTTGCTCTACAGTCAAGCAAGATGGAGGCTGGAGCCACTGGTCACCCTGGTCTTCATGCTCTGTGACCTGTGGCGAAGGGGTCATGACACAGATCCGTCTCTGCAACTCCCCCACACCGCAGATGGGTGGCAGAGATTGCCAAGGAGAGGGACGTCACACCAAAATCTGCCAAATGTCGCCCTGTCCCAGTGAGTTAAACACCATCACCAAAGTTTCTGAGCTATTTATTTTTTGTGCTGAATAATCATATGATTTTTGTTTTTGCAGTCAATGGAGAATGGGGACCTTGGTCGCCATGGGATACCTGCTCTGCAACCTGTGGTGGAGGAGTCCAAACAAGAAACCGTCTCTGCAATGACCCAATGCCTAAATACGGAGGAAAAGATTGCATTGGCGATGCTACCATGGTTCAAATCTGCAACAAACAGGACTGCCCTATTGGTATGCGTCTAATCTTTGCACACAAGTAAAACAAAGTCCATCATCATCTAATGTTTAACACTATGTTTGGACACAGATGGTTGCCTTTCCAACCCATGCTTCCCTGGTACAAAGTGCACCAGCTTCCGTGACGGCTCATTTGAGTGTGGCAAGTGCCCACTTGGCTACACTGGTGATGGGATTACCTGCACAGACATTGATGAATGCAAAGAGGTCCCAGATGCTTGCCATACTCACAATGGAATCCATCGTTGTGAGAACACTGAGCCAGGTTACAACTGCCTCCCCTGTCCTTCCCGTTTCTCTGGTCCCCAACCTTTCGGAAGAGGCGTGGAACAGGCAACTGCTAAAAAGCAGGTGTGGATTGTTTGTTGTTATTATTCGCTGCAGCCAGAACTTGCATATGAACAGCTTGCATATTTTAACCCCCTATAATTACTTTAGGTGTGCACTCCCCGCAACCCATGCAAGGATGGTAGCCACAACTGCCATAAAAATGCGAACTGCATATATTTGGGCGTCTACTCCGAGTCAATGTTCCGCTGTGAGTGCAAGCCAGGATATGCTGGGAATGGCCGGATTTGTGGAGAGGACAGTGACCTGGATGGATGGCCTAACACCGATCTAACGTGTGTGGAGAACGCCACTTATCACTGCAAAAAGGTAACCATACCCCACATGGACAAAAACACCAAAGGGTGTTATGATCCGTGAGCACTATATTATTATGATGATTGTTTTCCTAACCTCACTTTTGTTCCTTTGTAGGATAACTGCCCAAACCTTCCCAACTCTGGCCAGGAAGACCATGACAAAGATGGCCTTGGGGATGAATGTGACCAGGATGATGACAATGATGGAATTCCCGATGATAGGGTGAGTAATCTGGGAGTTTTTTCAGCCCAGAGTTCTGCTTTCCCTAGAGACCACACATAGCAATCAACTGCAGCCATCCTTCCTCTGGGCAATCGGAATGCAAAGCGCTTCAGTGTGTGTGCTTTCACCAAAATGTCACAGTGGAAAGTCAGTAGCACAGTGATAATGTACTATAATTTTCACATAAGGCCAGAATTGAGGATATGATGGCTGGTTGCCCATAATTCTCTTTTGTGGATTTGGAAAGTTGGGAAAGAAAAATGCAGTGTTAAATACTTCTGGAATATTGTATTGCAGTCAAAGTAAAAGAAAAATGCTAGAAACACAGTTTTTCCTTTAAATATGAACTCTTTCAACTATGTCCCACCTTTATCTATTATAATGTTCCTTTTCTATTAAATTAGGATAACTGTCCAAGAGTGTACAACCCTGCCCAGTATGATGCAGACAGGGATGATGTTGGTGACCGCTGTGACAACTGTGTGTTTGAGGCTAATACTGACCAAACAGACACAGACAACAATGGAGAGGGAGATGCCTGTGCTGTCGACATTGATGGTGATGGTAAGAAATCTTTGCAAACTCAAACTAATTACTTAGAAAGAAGGCAAGGGATTAAAAAATATATAAAAATATATACTTTTCCTCAACAGGTATTCTGAATGAGAATGACAACTGCCCATATGTATACAATGTTGACCAGAGAGACACAGACAGAGATGGTGTTGGAGATCACTGTGATAACTGTCCCCTCGAGCACAACCCAGACCAGGTAAATAACCTTTTGCGTAAAATACAAAGTATCTGGAGATGTCTTGGTTATGGAAAGTCCTTGCATACCCAAAAGACATGTACCCAGCACAACACTTCTCATAAAAAGACGGGTAAAAAAGAAGAGCTTGTCTTTGGAAAACCTCATCATAAAGGAATGTGATTCTTTTGCAGGTCGACTCTGACTCGGACCGTATTGGAGACAAGTGCGACAACAACCAGGACATTGATGAGGATGGTCACCAGAACAACTTGGATAACTGCCCATACATTCCCAATGCCAACCAGGCCGACCATGACAAAGATGGCAAAGGTGATGCTTGCGACCATGATGACGACAATGACGGCATTCCTGATGATAAAGACAACTGCCGATTGGCTTTTAACCCTGATCAGCTGGACTCTGATGGTAAGCTTTCCAAAAAACTGTTACAATCTCTCTTATTTGTAGCAATTTAAGGATCTTTGTTCTCATTTTTTTGTTTTTCTATTTCCATTTTCAAATTTTCATTGAAGGTGATGGCCGTGGAGATATTTGCAAGGATGATTTTGACCAAGACAATGTCCTGGACATCCATGATGTTTGCCCTGAGAACTTTGCCATCAGTGAAACAGACTTCCGCAGATTCCAAATGGTTCCCTTGGATCCCAAAGGCACCTCTCAGATTGACCCCAACTGGGTAGTGAGGCATCAAGGCAAGGAGCTGGTGCAGACTGTCAACTGCGATCCCGGCATAGCTGTTGGTATGTAACCCACAGAGAAACATGATGCTCCAGTTATAATTTCTATATGTCAGTGGCCGCCCTAAATCATGCTCTTTCCACTTCAGGTTACGATGAGTTCAGTGCCGTGGATTTCAGTGGAACGTTCTTCATCAACACAGACAGAGATGATGACTATGCCGGGTTTGTGTTTGGCTACCAGTCGAGCTCCCGCTTCTACACAGTGATGTGGAAACAGATCACACAGACTTACTGGTCCCACACACCCACCAGAGCTCAAGGCTACTCTGGCTTGTCAATCAAAGTTGTAAATTCCACCACAGGGCCTGGCGAACACCTCAGAAACGCTCTGTGGCACACCGGGGACACCGCAGGACAGGTGAGAGCATAGTGTTTGAGTCAGTGTTTCAGGCTACATCATTTTTTTTGTTGCTATTTTCACTTCAATCCTTGCCACTCTTGATTTTCAGGTCCGTACTCTGTGGCACGACCCCAAGAACATTGGCTGGAAGGACTTTACCGCCTATAGATGGCACCTAACCCACAGACCCAAGAGTGGACTTATTAGGTGAGTTCAAAACCTGATTTATGTCCGAAATTGTGTAATTCCTTCGTAACTTTTACAGTAGCTTACAGTATGTGATTGTATTTATCTTTTAGAGTGGTCATGTATGAAGGCAAGAGAATCATGGCAGACTCTGGAAACATTTATGATAAGACATATGCTGGTGGGCGACTAGGCTTGTATGTCTTCTCTCAGGAGATGGTTTACTTCTCAGACCTCAAATATGAATGTAGAGGTAAGACTATGTACAAAGATCAGACAGTTCAGAAACCATTCTCTTGACTTAGACTTTTTTTAATTTGTGTTTTCTTTGCTTTGTCTTCCAGATACATAATTGCACCACAGAGCCTTCGGGAAGAATGTATCAGCGTAGGCCTACATCAGTTTCAGTTTCATTTATTTGTCCTCTGAGAAATGCACAATGGAGGTATGTTGAGCAAAGGAGATAAGAGGGAGAAAGGGACCTCAGGAGTCGAAGCCAAATAAAAAGGAAAAGTTAACTGCACGCATTGTGAGTGCAGCTCTGCTAAGAAGAAATCGCCTCTCTTTGTCTGTCTGCGCTGATCTGCATCAGAAGAGGGCCACATTTTATTGCTTTGCACAACTGAACTGTTATTCCTCTGTGGATGAGGGAGCAAAGGGAAGAGAGTTGTTCTTTTTTTTTTTTTTTTTTACATTTTTATACTAACTTTTGAGCATTAACATACATCTGCTGTGGACTGAATGATACAGTACTCAGAACGAAGAAAGCATTAAAAGACATTTTTAAGGATGGGGTAAAAACACAAGCAGAAAGTAACCCCCTGTGAAGGAACTGTTGAGGGACTGTGGACAGTAAAGAATGACTGTTCTTATTGAAAAGAGTGAATGTTGTGTTTTTTTTGTGTATGTGTGACACCAAAAGAGAATAGCAATGAAGACATTAAAATCAGAATTTAATTTGAATTTTCCTGGTGTCCCCCTCACACTGTTGGCTGCAGATACAATGTCCTGGCCCAAAAAAAATACTCTTCTCAGGAAAGAAAGACCGTGAGCACAATTGGAACACAATTTATATGAAAACCTTGTCTTAAAATCTGTTATAGTGAAGGCCAGTTTTGTTTTTATTTTTATTATTCTTTCATCATAGAGATTTTAATTTTATCTCCTCACTGCATCTTGCTATCATTAAATATTCTGAGCAACCTTCTATGGTTAACATCCTCTAAGTATATGCAGTTACTTCTAATTATGTGAAGTAAAAAAAACAAATGTATCCTGCTTTCTGCACAGTGTGCATGATGACGTGCCTGAGTTTGAGTGTTTTTGACAAAGGGGGAAAAAAGGAAACCCTTTATGTACAAATATTACCTCATCGTTTTTATTAAGGCCAGCAATACACAAGAAACAATTGTTTTAGTAACAGAGTATAAATTTGTTGGCTTATGTTTTTAAAAGCAAGACTATTATCATTCATATGCTGTATATAAGATATTTTTCTAGTACAACAAACTCAAACAGGAAAGGATTAAAGAAATGTTTTGAATATGTTTTGCAATATGTATTTCTTGTGCCTTTTTGATAAATTATTCTGTTTTTTTGTCATTTGTGTAGATATATGCTATTTAAATAATTTATCTCGAGGTGTAACCTCCTATGGAAGCGTTTCTATCTGTATAAACCTTTTTGCACACTGACATGAGGATGTCTTTGTTATTTTGATTTTTGTATGTCTCTTTTTTAATTATTAGTGAAACTTTTCTATAAACATTTGTACTATAGTTTCTACTCAAAGTGTCGTTTATACTCCTGCTATTGGTTCTTTGTCAAGTGAACAATAAACCCTTCATAAAAAAAATGTAGTCATCTTTATTCTTTATTCTTTATTAACAGTCACTGGTAAAGAAGCAGATTATTCAAAGACTCCTGTGATCAAACGTATTAATTTGAAGATAAGTAGAAGAGAAAACTGGGTGGAAAAAATGCACAAACAAAATGGGAAAAAAACAAATTAATGCTTTTTCCTTCCACATGATTTTTGACTTATATGACTGGATAAAATACAGTGTCAACAGACACCTTCTTCATTATTAACCTTCTGTGACTGTTTTTCTTAGCTGTATGCCACAATAATCGAAATTACCAAAAAAGACACACTAAAAGAAAAACTTAAATGCAACAATCTGTGTGTTATAGACCTTTACAAGAAAAGCATGTTAGCGTTGCTTCACAATTCTTTCAAGGTTGTGTTCATCCTTGTTGATTGTACTCCACCAATGTTGATTGTGCACTTCCCCTCTTCCCCATAACTTCTTCTTTCCACTTAACCTTCCGTTAAGCTTGGATGAAACACTATAAAGTCACCAGTCTACCCTGGGATTGTGTAGAACAAATCCTTCATGTAATAAGAAACATTTATGAAAAACTGAACCTTGATTAGTCACAATCTTCAAAATTAGCAGAACTGTACAATAGAAGATTTTTTGGGATGCACCAGCACATGATTTTGAACTCATACCTGCTCAGATCAGGGTATTTTCAATGGTAAAGGAGGTGAACATTGGTGTGTCATGCAACTGGTATGTGCTCGGAGTCTAAAAAGACTTTGGTAAAAAGGAAGTGTCTTTTGTAAACTGCTGCAGGGAATCACAAAATGACGTATGACCCACTCAAACACCACATTCATTCACATCTCACACATTGCACAAATATCTCTGAACACCTACAAACAACAGCACCCATTCAAGAATTTCTCATTGCAGCAACAAACTCTCAAAACTTTTAGGAGGGAACCCGATTCTTTGTCTCTGCATGTAAGTTGGAATTCCATCAACTAAATGGCAATTCACCACAACGCTCCACCAACATCTCAACTGCAAGCAGACGTCCAACAGCTACTTTATGTCTATCACAGGAAGAGTTATCTAAACCCCAGACAGTCTCACTTTGCTGTGTGTCTCTCTTTACATTAGTAGTGACCTCATTCTTGCCGTAGTGAGCTCACTGGGTTTCCATTACCAACAATGAGCAGTACACAGTTTCTACTATTCTGGAAACTTATTGTGTGGATTACATACAGAGAGCATAAAGGAGGGCAAAAAATATATACACATAAGATGGAATAAAGACAGAGTGTAAGGGTCTGTTTAGAGTCCCTGGCAGATAATTTAGCACTGGCATCTCAATATGACTGAACTTGTTCATTTTGTTAATGTTTTAGGTCAAGTGGAATTCCTGCCATTACATTGGGGTCAGAATGTGTTTCAGAGGTGAGGAGTGAGATGAACATGTCTGTAGATGTTTGAGTGCCAGAATGGGAGAAATACAAAGCCTCCAGGCAGATATCAGGCAGGTGCAGAGAGAGAAAAAAAAACCTAAAAAAACTAACATTGAAAATGCTGTGGTCTTTTAACAGATGAGTGGATTTAGATTAAAATAAAGCTCCTGTGAGGTCCATTTTCTCAAGCTGTTATTAATCCGTGACTTACCAAGATCATAAGTAGATGCAGGAATAGTTGGCATGCTTTTAGCTGAACTGGAAAAGCCCATCACCCTCATGAAGCTCAAATCAACCCTATTCCTTAAACAATAAAACTACCATAGACATAAATAATTCAAAGATTTGTTTTATTGAATATAACAGTTTTTTAAAAGTTTACCCAGCAGACTACCAGTGAAATTCCCTTTACGTCATACTAAGACTTCACCATGACTTACACATTTACCAAAATTGTGGGTAACTCCTGCAGGGTGTTTGAAACTCTTTTACAATGTACTAGAATGTAACATTCCTCAACAATGTTGATCTTTCACAGGATTCCTACGCTGAGATTGTGTTGAAAGCATATTTTTGCCCAGGCTGGTGCATGAATGAGCTTGGTAGCAGTGATTATACCTCCAAATTGTGCATTGGCCGAATACCTGAAGTAAGATGTTTTTAATACTGCATATACCTATGACATTGTCTAGGCCTAGCCCTGGTATCATATTAAGCAATGATTAAGAAAAAGAAGGAAGAGAAAGTATAAGTCTCAGATAGTTTATTTTATAATTAAACAATAGAGGCAGGTCAGGTCATAAAAAAGCAACTTCAAGTTTCAGAGCCTCTGTGTGATCATATCATTGTGAAAAACAGACTCTGTACATACTAACCCCCTCGTACACTGATAATAAGCTAAAGGAAGCATATTCAGTGATCAGCTGGTGTAGGTGCAGAAACCTCAAATTTACACATAAATCCCATAGATTGTAAAGTCACATCTTCGTTTGAATGTGATACATGTGTTGCTAAGCGCTGCTATAACACGGCCAAGGACAAGAACATTGGAAAAACCTAAAGAGCCATCATGACTGTGTTCATGAAGTGGTTCTTCAAATTAGCCATAATCCAGTTTGTGTGCAGCTGCATCTAATAACTAGTTAATGACAGCAATGTTATTTGTCATTTGCTAAGATTGATACAAAGAGTGCCTTAGCAACAGTTTCCTTGAGGAGAACATAAACTGTAGCAATGGACTGCAATTCAGCCACATGTGGAACACAAGAACTCCATTAGAGTAAGAAAAAAATGCTTATCAACCTTTATAAATATTTGTATTTCCATTTGTAATAGTTTACGAATGAGTTCATTGTAGAAAACAAAACCAAGGTGATGTGTTTTGGAGGCAGTAATTCACATGGACAAGATGGACGTTTCTAAGGTCCTGATGTTTTGTTCCTCAGATTGTCCTGGCTCCAACTCTCTGTCCTCTCACATTCATCCAGCAGACAAAACAACTGCTCCTCAGTAAGGCCTGCTGACTCATTCTGCAATAAAAAAAAAAATACACATACATAAATCAAAAGCATGTGTTAGTTTAAATCCAAAGTGCTACTTCTGTGTGTATGTGAAAGCAAACACAGTGCTGCATCTGAAAATGTCCCAAGATCCACATCTTGTGAGTCCAAAGGAACAAAGCTCAAAAGTGAAGACAGAATAATTCCCCGGCAAAACTCACAATATTCTCCAACATCCTGACCTAATTTTTGCTCAGAACAGTTTTTGCCGGACTCCAAATAGACAAATGAAAGTAATGTCTTGCATCAGTCCATGACCCGACAGAAGATTGGCACATCACCGAAACAAACTGATGTGGTTCTGCCGTCCCATGTGCTTAGTTGGAAGGTGTTTGTAGGGGGGGAAAGCACTTTTACTTGGACGCAAGTACTGTTTTCTTAAAGATAAGTCTGACTCCTGACATGCTGCCTGCTTTGGACTGAATGTGAGACCAAGACTGAAAGCCAACTTTCTTAAATTTGATTCAGAGGAAGATCTGAAGTTGTTCCTGGGGCTAATATGTCATCTGGCAGCTGTCATCTATGTACCAAAGTTTCTCGCTGTGAACACGTGCAACTCCTGAATTTACCTGGACATGAGTCCTCACAGACGGTTCCCGTCTCCTGGTGTGACAACACCGATCTTTGTTTTAACAGCTGTAAAAAGCCTCAGTCAATTTGTCTCAATAATATCAACTAAGTATCTTTCTTAGAATGAGAGTTATGACTGAAACATATCCAGAGAAGCAAAATGTTAAAATCTTTGAATGGCAATCATCATCATTCTCTCAGCACTTTTGCTTGTGTTTCCAGCTGTCATCTAACACTGAACAGAATGTCCCTGGCTTTAAAGTAAGGATGTCCTCACCCACTTCTTTTTGTAAGGCTCAAAGGCACTGATTAGGACAGGGGTGGATTAAGGGTGGGTCATATCGTTTTTAGGTCAGCAGAACAGGGACGGTAATATGTTTCAAAAGTACTTCACTGGAATGTAATTTGAACATTTAAAATTAATATCAGGAGCGTAGAATTAGATCTTTTTTTTCCTGTTTTAAAACAATTATGTACAGATCTGTAACTTTTCTCCCACCTTCAGTAAAATATGACACCTAACTGATTGATTCCCCAAAAAATGAAAATCCCATTTCTCTATCTCATCTAACCCTTTTAGTTAGAACTAATAGTGAGCATCCATCATTTGTCATCCAGACCACCCTGTGAATCTCTCCAGCTCTTTATCAAAGACCGGTTACTGCGAGATGTACATCACCTGGACAAAACAATCCGAACAATGGTGGGCTGAAAGATGTAAATTGTGATCTGGCCTTGTGATGTGAACAATATGATTATAAATCAAAAGCTCAACCATGGATAGTTGTTCTTTGGCATGAATGTTTTATAACAAGGATGTGTCTCTGAAGACCCATATGCAAAGGTACCATATTGCAGACACATTAATGTAGAGTTTTCTCAGAGACATTTCACAAACATTTACCCAACACCACAATGTCAGCAGTGATCAAAATTAGCAAACCACAACTAAACTCATCAACGGATTTGGACCAAAGTAAATTTCTTGTCATGGTGAAGACGCCCTAAAGAATCGTCAAACGCATCACATACAGCATCCCTGATCTAAACAAATGTAAGCTAAGATGGGAAACGAAGTCATTGATATTGTATAATCTGGAAATAGTTCTCTGGACTCCAGAGAACCACATTAAAGTCACACATGGAGAAAACATGAAATGGTGGAAGGAGTAGCACAGAACAACTCAAGCACTTTAAAACTCACTTCCATTAGTTAAGGTCAGTGTATAATTCAACAAGAGAAATTGGGAGAATTTTTTATGGTTTTCAAAATGCCATACATTTATCAACAAGGGTATTGCTTATGTTGGAGAAAGATTTTTGGAAAATTATTTTGTGGAATAACAAGTGGAACTTTTGGGTAACTGTGTGTCACTTTATATTATTTCAGAAGAATAATATTACAAGTTAAAACTGGTGGTGGAAATGTGATTGTCTGGGACTGGAATCCTACATATGACTTGATGGGATCAAGATTTATGTTGTCTAACAAAACATGCGATAGAGAAAAGGGTAAAAAAGGAGTGATCCAGTGAAGATGTGGACTTAAATCCAACTGAGATACTGTGATATGACCTTAAGCAGACCTTTCTTGTCAGAAAACACAGCATTCCTTCACAGCTAAGCAAAACAGTCATTGCCAATTGTCAGAAATGATAAATGGCAGATAATTGGTTAAAGGGGCAATTACTTTTTCACAAAATTCCAGATTAGCTTTGTTTGAAAGTTTAACTTTATAACATCATTATAAGTGATTTTAGTAATTCGAAGCAGTTTCCTAAAGTCTTTCTGAAAGAAAACTGGGAGATGTTATATTTGGCCCTGAAACAGAAGATGACTGCTCACCTCTGTTCACAAGAGATGGAAAATGTGAAGAGGAACAGGCTGGCGGTACAGATAAAGAGTTACTTTTTTACCTCTTACTCTGGCTGTTTCCTCTTCATGTTGATCACTTATTTCACCATGACAACTACGTTACACGAAGCTAGGATTAGTTCAATAGGAGTGTCAACGTTTTAGGACCGCGTTGGGATGCAGAATCATTTTAATTTTTTCAACTGTTTTGTCTTTTAGTTAGAAAACATATAAGATATGTTCATTCCAGTGTTATCTGCTATGAATATGATGTGATCCATCTTGAAAATAATGTAAAATTGATATTTCAGGAATGCTGGGGAAGGTTCCATCCCGCTCTGACAGCCCCCACTATCAAACTGATGCCATCAGGCACATACTCAAGCTGATTCGAAACAATATCTTCTCCAACTCGATACCATTCATCATCTTGACACCGTGACCTGCATCCTAATGCACACTGTTCATGATCTCCTCTCAAAAGATTCCAGGGTCCAAAAATCCCAGCATGGAAAGCACCTGTACAGTTTTGACTTGGTGTTCCCAGGTTTCCCCCCTTGAATGTGATTATAAATTATAAATCATGATATATTTTTGAAGACAAAATCTGCTTGATAGTTACGCACTCCCTTGAATAAAAGGATTTTCTTACAGTGTTGTAGCAATCTTTTCACAGGACTTCAAGCTTATTTTGTGAATAGAATGAACTGAATAGAAGCCTTATTGCATTAGAGGACGGCTGGCCTTTGGACCTCTGTCTGATAAAGCTCAGGTATGTCACTGAAGTAAGAGATCTTAAAAGTGGAACAACCCACACTTGTGTTAAACTGGTGCTCTATAACACGCGTGTGTGCGCGCGTGCGAGCGTGTGGTGTGTGTGTGTGTGTGTGTGTGTGTGTGTGTGTGTGTGTGTGTGTGTGTGTGCGTGTGCGTGTGCGTGTGCGTGTG
>CAEGAF010095050.1:0-41819 GCA_903067075.1 Micropoecilia bifurca | reverse complement strand
TTCATGGTAGGGATTTTTATCACTAAGCTACATGCAAGCCTTGTGTTTCTAAGTGGAATGCAAAACATTTGATATAATAAAGAATTGAATGGCTCTGACCACATTTTTTACTTCCAAACTCCAATTGAGAATAAATACAACTAAATAAATCAGTTGTAGTTATCCTGTTTTCCTCTTATAAAAAAACATGTTGAACTGTCACTAAGGTGAATTCAGTCTTTTTACTTTAGATATAATCAAGTGAATCAGTTGGCGTTAAGTTATATTACATATAGACACATAACTGTTATCAGCTGGTCGGTGTTTATTGAGGACAGTTGTGATAGTGAGAAATATAAGCCTTATAAACATGTTGCACATCAGTTGTTTTCAACTGAATATCTGCTGAATATTTCTCTTTTTTTTTGTTTTTTGTTTTATCCAAAGCAAACATAGACAGTGAAATAAGTTGATCAACTACCTCACTGTTTACTCTCAAATTGAAAAAAACCCAAAAAGTTCCATTTCAGTTTGCTGCTTAAAAAAGTTGCAGGACTCAGTCAGTAGAGCTGATTCTGGGAAATAACCACCTCATTGATATTTCTGACCACTTAAATGGAAGGAAAGAAATTCAAGACTTTTTAAAATGAATGCCAGATTTCAGTAGACGGGAAGGGAAAACATTTTATGACTGGCATGTTCTAGTTTCAGATGTTTTTTATCAATAGAAGAGTGCAAGTGAGGAGATGGACTAGAGAAGTAATGATACCTTTTCAAGTCTCAGATACATCTACTTCTATTGAAGTTATCAATGACAAAAGAACCTTTACTACCAAAGAGTGAATGAGAAGCATCTTTTTATTCCAATCACATTCACCAGAGTCCACTTTGTATTTTTGTCTAGTGGAATTGGCAGACGTCGAGATAATGAGCCACAAATACATCCCCAATTTGGAAGACAAGAGGCAAATCTAGCAGTGCTTATTGTGACAAACTAAACACCACGGATTTTAATCTTGACCAAATTATTTGTGTTGAGCAAGTCATGGATTACTTTGAAATTTTGAACCTTGTTTTTAGTAGTTCTTTATTCGATATGTAAATTTATTGAAGGTCTTTTTGTTAAATCTCTTAAGACTATTGCAAAAAAATAAGAGGCTCCCTTTTCTTCCTGGGTTGCTTTTTGAATCTGGAACTGTAAAATTGTCAGCATGTTTTTAGTGCTGTTGCATCTTTAAGCCTCTTTTGAGATTAAATTTCACACATTGTAACAGTGTTTTCCCATACACAGATTCTGCCTTAATAGATCATATAAGCAAACAATGTCTTAGCCAGAACGGATCAGGGAGAAGACAATCTGCACATGTGCTGTTGATATATATATTTTTCTTCTTCTAATACCAATAAAGGATTAATCTAAGACATATTTTTTTGTGTTTTCTCATCTGCACTGTGATCAACCTTTAAGACCTTTAAATAACAAGTGCATATTTATGCAGATTCCAGTTGTGGTTTGCATGCTATGATGCTCATGAGACATTGATACTACAAATGTCTTTCTTTTCCCCTTCCTACTTAAATGCATTGTGCACTGGGGCGCTTCAAATCAGGAAGGACATATTTGCATAGGCTCATATGTGAACCTACCCCACTGAAGTGCTGGTGGTGTGATTGGCCAGTTTTGTGACAGCTCAAGGAGTCGGGTCATCAAGGCTAGTATTTATGAGTTTACAAGAAAACAGCCATGGATGGGCCTTCATTAACGTCAGCTACCCTGGCACTTCACAGAAGGAGACGGAGCTGTGGAGGACACATCTCAAAGGGTTCAGAGGTTTAAGTAGACAAGTGAATAGTTTGTAACATGCTGTTTAATGAAGCTAATTACAGGGTGATGCAGAAGTCTTATTTTTTTACTCCAAGTTAATTAATTTTGAAACACAAGATTGTCATAGTTCTGCAGACATTTATAGAAGGAATAACAAGTTTACTCCTTAGCTGCAGCTGCAGGATTGCAGAGGAGTTTTAGTGGGCCCGCTCCATAAATCTTCATATGATATTGATGTGTCAATCTAGTCATTGGCTTTACTGTCAGGCCATCCAGAGGCTGTAAAGATTAGTGGGTCTGGTTACCGTCTGCTGTCGGAAGATGCCCTTGACTGAGAAAGCAGGAGGACGACATCCGAACACCCTCAGGATGTCTAAACCGTGGAAGCACCTTGATCTATGTCCAGTGGATATGTTTACTACCTAATGTGTTTTAGAGAGCTTTTGTTTATTGGACTTACTTTAGAGATTGTTGACTTTTCTCCTTTTGCTTGTTTAGTTTGATTTTTAAGCTGTTTTTCTGTTTCACAGGTCGCCTCACTATGCATGCCCAGAAGTCATAAGGGTAAGAGATTTTTTTTCACTCCTCACAGTATTTTTTTCTGCATTAATGTATTGATTTTTTTATTAAAAACGTTGGTAATGTCAACAATCTTGTCCGAACTTGATAACAAATCCTCTTTCCTTCAGGGAGAGAAGTACGATGGGAGGAAAGCAGATGTCTGGAGCTGTGGGGTCATTCTTTTTGCTCTTTTAGTGGTGAGTCCCAACTCTTTCTTTACTGAGCGATGGCACCAGACTGAAGGGCAGGTTAAAGTCTGTAGGGCTCCAGGTCAGCATGATTTCCTTCGGGTCTCTGAAATGTTGTACTTTTTTCTGTAAAGTAGTCAAGGAATACAAATTGAACGAGTAGACTTTTAGATGTTACCCTGCTAGAAACTAAACTTTCATCCCCGTCTCACATTGTTTAGAGCCTCTAACAGATTTTCTTCCTGATGTGGCCTGTGTTTAACTGTTTCATCCCCACCAGTTGCTCTGTGGGTTTGATGTGTTCAGAATGATTTATGGTGTTGGTTTCCCACCACATAGTGTTCAGCATGTGGTCCAACAGGTTAAATTCTGGTCTCTCAGGACCAGAACCATTTCTTTGAATAATACCTTTGCTCAGTGCACAGCTAATGGCCGCTACCAAGAGACTTGAAGTTTTGAGTCTGATTATTGCTCCACTTGCCTGAAATTACATGTCTCAGCCTATGAAGTTGTGGAATATTTTATATTTTTGGCATAATGTTGGCAATGGCATATTGTTTTATGACATACGCCATTCAATGTCACTTTATTCCCAACCTGTCTGGCATGTTTCTTGGTCTTCATGATGCAATGTCCTATCTCTCCTGCCTTCAGGAGATATTTGATCAAATTATTTACAGCCAACCTTTCTTTTACTGATTTGGGGACTTTTGAAAGCAATTACTTGAACTTATGTCATTTGGGGTTTTAGGAGTAAAAATCAGCAATAGAAAAATGTTTTCCAATTTTTTTCTGTTTTTTCTTTGCAAATATCATGAATAGAAAATGTGTTACCTTGTACGCCTCAATTGTGCAATACGTTGTGTTGGTCAATCACATAAAATCCAGATAAAATACATTGAAGTTTATGGTTACAACTTCTTCCAAGCTCTTCTCCCAAAATGTCAAACACATTACATTTACTCAATTGCAATCCAAAGCGTCTTTTCAGGTCTTATCTTGTATCCAAACACATTGCGGTATCTAAAATAAGATCTATTCTCCAGCTACATTATGTCTGTGGGTCCCCCAGCCATACACTCCTTTAAGCTTTGTTGCATTAACTGCTGTACTGGAGTTCCTGCACACTTCTGCCTAATAAATAATTCATGTAGCCAAGCTGAAAGAAGGGAGCCCAAAATAAATATCAACACTGACTTGGCAACTTTTTGCTACAGGCTTTGTGTATTTTTCTCTTCTTTTGCTTCTTCCACTCTGAATTACTGTCTCAGACAAACTTTTGGTATGTAAACCTGAGAATGTTTACTGTTTTCTGATCTTGACCTTTCTTTCACACCAAAAGTTGTTTTTTGGTGGGGTTTTCTCGTGTGGCCACTGTTTGTCTGTAGAAATACTAGATACTGGCTTGGAGATAACCATTTGTCTGATTGTGGGAGACAGAGATACTCCCCAGCAGTTACTCTGCACTCAGATCATCCGTTACACAAGTCCACCCTTTCCTCCCTCCCCCCCACTTACTCTTCATTTGTCAGCCAATCTGTCTGTCTTTCCTGCCGGTTTCCTCTCCTCCATCTTGTCCTCTGATGGAGGCTGCCATTCATCACACAGCCACATCTGTGAGGTGTCAGTACTCTTTGATAAATGACTCTGATGAAAGAATGCCAAATGAATGAGGTAAACGAGAAATCAGGGTAATTATTAGAAAAGACCCATTTTCCGCTCCCTGCTGTTTTTTAGTTTGTTTGTTTTGCTTTGCACTTAATGGAATGCTCTACTGTGAAAATTAAATAATTGGGTTTGGGGGAAACTATTCTTTTAGACTTATAAGACTTTTGTTTGTTTGCTTGCTTGGTAGCATTGCAGATCAGTTATCTTTTTCCTCTTTCAAATTACACTTTGTTGAAGGTTGTTATTTATCTATTTCAGCATCTATGAGTGTCTTGAGAACCGGTTTACAAATAAAATGTATTATTACATGCTACAAACTGATTTTTTTCCCACCCTTTTTGCTGACTGCCTCAACTGATTCTTTGCTTCCTTGCTTCCTCAGGGCGCCCTGCCGTTCGATGATGACAACCTAAGGAATCTTCTGGAGAAAGTGAAGTTGGGAGTGTTTCACATGCCACATTTTATTCCTCCAGACTGTCAGAACCTTCTGCGTGGCATGATTGAAGTAGACGCATCCAAAAGACTAACGGTCAGTTAAGTTTATAGGCTCAAAGGGAGAGCAATGGTTATTTTTATGTTTTGTTTTGTGTTTTTTTTTTTTTTTATTATCCAGTTTCAATTTGGCATATTTGTGTTAATCCATGGAAGTTACCAGTTTGTGGAATTACTTTTTCTACTACATTACATTATTTGCTAGATTATAACTACAACTTTTAATGAGTTTTAGGACTTTGTGATATACCAACACAAATTAGTTCATCATTTAGAAGTTAACAGAAAAGGTTGCATTGTTTACTAAATGTTCTACATGTTCAATTCAGAAAATTGTGGTGTTCTTTTGTATTTAACAAACTGAGTCTGTGTGGAACCACCTTTTACTGCAGCAACCTGTAACATATTGTTTGGATTTAGGTCTAAATGTGTGAATATGTGAATATAAACTGATCTAAAAACACAGCGGTGGCTGTGGTCTTCATGGTAGGTGAACAGTTTCCATACTTTTTTTTTTTTTGGTGATCAACAATTTCTTCCATTTTTCCTGTCCATGTTTGAGAAAAGCATCTCTAAAGATGACAATGTTTAAAAGTGACAAATGTGTATTTGGTGTTGTTTTTTTGCCATTTCTAGCATTTTGTATCCCAAAAAGTAAAGTATGCGTTTCATACAAAAAGTAAAGTATGCGTTTCATACAAAAAGTAAAGTATGCGTTTCATACAAAAAGTAAAGTATGCGTTTCGTCTGACCAAAACGCCTTTTCGCACATTGCCCCTATGGCTGCACATCGTAAAATGAACTGGTGGCATTTTATACACATTTTGCATGCACACACCCTCTCGAGGCGCTCCGGTATCTTTATGAATCAGTGCAACAGTTTTCATCCCCGTGCCTGTGAGGAATTGTGGTGACACCGCAGTTGGTAAATGTTGCTGCTCCATTTCCTTTTGCCGTAGCTTTATCTTTCACATTGTCAGAATAATTTCAAGCGCGATGACAGCATTTTAGAGCAAATCAAAAAAAGGAAATTCTTTATTTTAAAATTGGTATATTCTATTTGCAAGTATTTTAGCTACATGAGCTAAAAAAGAAACAAAAAAACACCTATTTATTATGCTGTATGCACACTGTTTTGCTTATTCTCATCTCCCTCTCTCAGATGAGGGCAGGTCACCCTGAGATCCCCGGATATGCCCACCAGAAAACAGCAGTGTCCTCGATAAAGGGTTACACTAAGACCAAACTGCTGGGAGAGAATATGGTATCTGTCTGCTCCGCGCTCCTAACTCCAAACGGAGCTCAGAGGATGTGTTGTAACCTCACAGAATGTCAAATAGCTTTTCAGAGTGAGAATCCTTAAAGATAAGTGGCGAGCACCAAGTCACACATGAGGCAAGAACACCCAAGGGCAGACAGCAAAACAAGAGGGGGTCTGAGGTTATTTGGCGAGGGCTTGTTTATTCTTGATTTTCTTCATGACAGTTTGATGGATCCATTTACAGTGTAATCATACAACTGTCTGTTTGCTTTTGTTAATTAGATTTTGCCTGCTGATGCATGAAAGATTACATCTCACAAAGCAAAGGCTTCACAACAATAAGAACTTTCTCAACTTTCTCTCTGTGGTTAGTCATCCAGAGACCAGTGGGTATTACGATTGTCTTGTGCTCTGTAGTCAAAGTACACAATACCTCATTAAAACAGTTAATCATCCCAGACAGAAAATGGCCCCATGTGGAAGATACATTTTAAAGGTTGCGAGAACTGGAGTAAATGAATTCATAGTTTTGTGTTTCAGGTCAGATAACTTAAACACAAATCACGTGATTTGTGTTCAGACATTAATAGGACCCACCTCTCGCCCAGAACGTTAGCTGGAGATAGACACCAGCAACCCTCCCGACTCCACTAAGGGACAAGGGTGTAAAGAAAATGGATGGACGGATGGAAATCTGAGCATTCAGCTGAACTCGATGAGCGCTGATGTTTAGACCACTTTAGTCTCGTCTATTTTTCCCGAAGGCAGACAAGTCTTTCTTCACAGAGAGAAAACTGCTAAGGTTTGACAACACCTCACCATAAAGACATAGCTTTATCATTTTGTTCTAAAGATATATTTGTCAGTTTTGAATAGTTTTATGTTTTGAGCCAAATAAAACTACTATAAACCCTTTTGGGACGGATATCATCCTAAAAGATTGAAAGCACTGAAACACTGAACAGGTGCTCTGAAAATGAGACACAAGTCTTTTTTTAGTTGGAGTAACCACTTTTACTCCAGTTCTTCTTTTAGAAAACTGGAGTAAAAAAATCCTATTCAAGCCAACCAAGCAAAAAAAAAAAAAAAAATTATCAAATTTCAAAAAAGGCAAAAGCTAAAGAATTCTTGTACTTTTTCACAACACTGTACACAACCAGATAGGCTTTCCCTCAATATGTAATGGTCATGTGCAGTTAATGGTACATTTTACTTCAAACCACATTACTGTGCGTCACATCTCCATCCTGCCTCCAGGCCCCCAATAAAATGCAGCGAGAGTAGGTCACCCACTGGCCTGTATCTGATAGCCAGGACATCTCTGTCGATACCATGACCTCTGCGGAGGCATACACCAGTCACTGAAACTCGCTAACCAGTCTGAAAGCCTCTCTGATTGCTCTAATATCTCACACAGTCATTTATCAGTTCTGCCACACAGAGGTAGGTCCTGTGGGATGCGGGAACGATCAAGACATTGATGGAGACATATACACATGAACTCTGAATGAGTGACAATAATTAGACTTGCTTTGTGCATCTCCTGTGGTTCTACAACAGCAGCATGAGCAAATTAAAAAGTCCCAGCAGTGACATTGATCTTGTTTCTGTCTGTGGCCAGTTGAAGAAAGGAGGAGTCATTGAGGCAGACGTCTTCCTTTGTTGCCCTTTGGCTTTCTGTTTCCGCCTCTCTTTGCTTTTGGCTCCCTAGTAATCTACATCAGCAGCGCGATTAAGAGGGGAAGCAAATCTTGTAAAACGAGAAATGGAAAAAGAATGACGATGGAAGATTCTTGTCCAGACCAGAACATTGGCAGGATCAGCAGTGTGTGTGTGTTTTAAGCTCAGTTGTGTCATCTCTTTTCCTAATTTATGGCTCAACGTCTGTCTCTCTTTATATCAGTATGATTTTTTTCCCCTTGTGCCTACTTTTTAAAAGTAGATTAACTATGAAGTTGTGTTTTCCTGCAATATTTGGGTTAAAGTGGCATAACTAAGACTGTCTAATATCTCATTTTTCTCAATTCTGACCCCACATTTGATTATTTTATCATGAGACAGTGTCCCAAGAATTTAATTGTACACTAATGTTTTTTCTTTTCTTTTTACAGTTAGAGAAAATCCAGAAGCACTCGTGGTACATGTAAGTTCTCATCCTTTAACCAGGTTTTTACGCCCCCAATTTCATCCTTCGTTAGACTATTCTGCACCTGAAGGGAGCTTCCGCATGAAAAATGACCGAGCTTCAGCTATGTACACAAGAGTACATTTATGCAGGGCATGACTTCACTCTCGGGGACATGGGGGTAAATTGGTAGCGCATGAAAGGAAATTTGAAGCATATGGTCAAGTGAACAAGGAGAAAGCCTGAGGGAACATGCTGGGATGCGGAAACTAAACCAGTCTAACCTAAGTTCGCCCTATTGTTTTATACTACAAGTACAATATATCTACTGTCTTAATATAAATCATAAAATAACATTTAGAGAACTCTTGTTCACAAATAGAAACATATTTCCTTTCTGAGAATGTGATTTACACTAATAAAAAGAAGAAACTTGCATAATGAGAATTTTTGTGGCTACCTAATTGAACTGAATGATTTAGTTTTAGGACAAACTTTTGCTAGTTAAAATGAAGAATCGCTAAAACAAAGTAAAACTCCTCTGAGCTCCTTATCTATGATTGCTGGATTATGCAAACAATTAGAATGTTAAAAAAAAGAAACAATAAGAGCCAAGAGTTGTGACTGTAAATTACCCTAATTAGTTTTATCAGTGCAGAAGATTGCTTTCTTTCTGTCTGCTGATTTTAATACATTTCAGGTGACTAGTCTGAATAAAATAAATCATACAATTATATTATAGTAATGAGTACATGAATCATGAATTTCCATGATTCATTTATCACAACAGTCTCAGCAACTCTGGATAAATATATGATTAAATTGCTGTGAACAATCCATATGTTGCCTCTTTGAGTAAAGACTGTTGCCTTTTATGCAGGTTTTCCATTTGAAAAATTATGACTTAATTTGCCTTAGTTCATTTGGACTGAAATAATTGAAGTTCCACTCAGAATTTTTGATCCCCGTAATGAAACAAATAATTTAAGATTAAGCACTTGTTGATGCTAGCTCCTACTTCCATTCTACAATAAAATGAATCAAGGCAATTATTTAAATGTATTACATTAGAACTATAATTATGTTCGCAATTATCAGTATCTAGAGTGTCTGTGGGTCAGCTCATGCTCCAATACGGGGTTAGCTCGGTTAAAAAAAGTCATTGTAATATTCCAAAAAACAGATCACCTGAAACCTGCATCTGCTTCTAAAGATTAATGACTCAACACAGGCAGCTACAGTCTTCAACAGAACCCTGTTTTTTTTTTTTTAAATCTGCTTATAATGATTTTAAGCTGTGGCAAAGATTACAGATAGATCTGTGAAGCTTCATAAACTTAGCTCATTGTACTGGACGTCATAAAACATTTAAAGAGTAGTATTCTTCTCCCAGCCTGCAGTGAAAGTCAAAGGACATATAGGAAGCTGCAGCTGACGGTATAGTTTCTTTTTTTATGGTAATAATGTTTGATCTTGGTGAAAATGACTAGAAAATAAAGATTCACTTGTTTATGAAACTGTTGTGCAGTCTTGTAACCTGTGCATTAAACAATAGGCAGTAAAAATAATGTGCTGCATAACAGAAGACCACATGACTCTCGTGAAAGAGTGAATATCTCTCCATTTTGGCCCTTATTAAACATCAATCAATCAATCAAATTTTATTTGTCTACCACATTTCAGCAGCCAGGCATTTCAAAGTTCTTTACATAATTAAAATAAAAACGTATTAAGACACCAATGCCAAGTTTTATTAAAATATCTACGTCTACTAAGCATGTTGTAACAGCTTTTGCTTCTTAATCTTAAACGTTAATGAGATTCAGAATGTATATTTGTTAATTAGCCTTAAGGACAAATAGGGTAAAACTGTTTTCTTACCTACAGTGACAGGGTAGACTAAATGAGAATATTTATTTCAGCCACTGAGACTTGAGATTTGGCTTGGACTTGTCCCCTCGATGACTTAAGACTTTATTTTGACTTGAGGAACATTCCTTGTAAACATGTTTTGGTGAAAACATGTGACTGTTTCATTATGCAAGTATATTTTATATAAACACGGCGAAACGGTAGAAAGGGAAGTTAGTTAAGGCGTTAATTTAGATCTACTTCACAAGTTCAGTGCATAGAGATAACAGAGGACGTGTTATTTTAATAGCTGCCGATGGGGTTTCTGCTTCAGTGAGCTCACCAGATGAAAAATAATAGATTCTGGAAAGAAGTAATGAGGAGCATATTGAGTCAAATCTGTCTAAATGTCTCTGTGTATCGGCATGTTTGTAGAAATGAACACAGCATTTCTCATTGCGTTTTGTTGGAATTGAGAACTAAAACGGAAATCTTCTGAAAAATGGTGTCGGCATAATTTTGCCTTTCTTGTTGAGGCCTGCCTGCGTTCTCCCTGGAGACGGGCAGAAAAAAAGATGGGGAAAAGTGACATGTCTGGGTGTTTTAGGGGAATTGCATAATGTGGAAGCTAAGTTTGTAAAGTGAGCATCACTGAGAAAGGCAGCCTGCATGTCTCGACAAAATGACTGAGTCGCATACTTGTCAAATGAGCAGGATTACCCATGTACCTATTACCATGTACTGCTTATTTTGGAGAAATATCTTAATTGGCAAAAATTATCAGCTATGCAAGAAACGGATATTAAAATCTTGACATATTGCATTTTTATTTGTACAATCGTAACGGAATATGATAAATGCTTTTATAAGTGAAAATGGACTCTCTCACACACAAGAACCTGACCATGATTTGATCTTGTTTTTGTTTGTTTTTTGCGTTATTAGTGGTGGCAAAAATGAACCCGAGCCAGAGCAGCCTGTGCCCAGAAAGGTAACAATCCGCAGCCTGCCTTCCGCAGATGACATCGACCCAGACGTACTGGACAGCATGCACTCCCTGGGCTGCTTCAGAGACAAAAACAAGCTCCTGAAAGACCTGCTCTCAGATGAGTGAGTGGATGGAGGTTCAAAAGAGAGAGGGATCTGTAGTTGATGAGTGTGGTCTTGGGTCCTGCTTGCACACTCTGCTTCGGTTTTTCCCTGGCTCTTAGAAAATCTTGCGAAGCTGTCGGTTTATATGTCAGAAACCATGGATCACTTAACTGTTATCACACGGTGCTTACATTACTTGCTGCTGGATACTTCTTTTCCAAACTTGTCTTGGTTTCCACTACAGACTCATTTTTGAAATGACCCGCTGCTTCCAGCCTGTTTTTATTTTTTCTGTGAAAATGCATTTACATTCATGTCTGCTGTAAATATGAGCCCACTACTCTTTCAGTTCTTTATTTGGCTCATCCCTCCTCTTTTAATGCTAAACTCTCTCACTATGCTTTTGCTCCAACTCCTCCATTTGCTTCCTTTCTCCTGGGAAAATTTTGTAATTGTGCTGCATGGGAGGAAAATCTGTGGTCTCCATTTCCCTTCCCCTGCTTCATTTTAGCTGAAGTTGCAGGTCCTTGTCTCTTTGCCTCCCACTGCTTTCCAATCTGTCTTTATTATAGAGGCCTATTCCCTGGGTATTTTGCATAGAGAGTGCAGCACAGAGGCTAAAGACATTAGGTTTCCTGATTTGCAAAGAAAGTAAAGGTCGAACTTGTGATCTTTTCATACTTTCATTGGACTCGATGGCTACCAGCACACACTGTATGTTGAAATATGGCTGAGCATGCAAAAGAACATATGTGTATACTGTGATATGAATGCTTAATGATCTGTAAAACTAAACTTTTATTTTAGAGATGAAAACAATTTATTAGCTATTTTACTGTGTATACAAAAAGGATTAAAGGACATTAATCATAGAGAGGGGATTTGTACTTTAATCTCACATTTATTTATTTAAATTGCTAAGATTTCAGTCAGATAATGGGAACGATTGAAGACACTTTCAAGGCAATTTTGCTTTACATCTGTTAAAAAAGTTTAGTTAGTTGGCTTTCTTTTTAATTGAATATTACCTCTTTGCAGTGAAAACCAAGAGAAGATGATTTACTTCTTGTTACTTGATCGTAAGGAGAGGTACCCGAGTCAAGAGGATCAGAACCTTCCTCCTCGCAACGAGATCGGTGAGTCCAAGATTTGTTTTGTGAAATAAAGTTTTAAAATAATAAGAGAATTCAACTGCTTTGAGCTTTGAGACTGTTTTTTATGCCAACTAATGCATAAATACATTTTTAAAAAATGTTAAAATTCACTCTGAGTGATAGAAAAACCTTAAGTAGTGCATTTAAAAAGCTTTTCTGTAAAAGAAAGGTAATTTGGGTATTAGTTAAACCTTAAAGAAAACAGTACAAAGTTTTGGATTTATTTTCTAATGAACTGTTGTGTGGCAAATGAACTGCCATATAGCAGTTCACAGTAGGTGAACCCTAACCAGTGGCAAAACCTCAACTACTTTCAAGAGCTCTGAATGACTTAAGGTGGACCTTTAGGAAAACTGGCCAAAGTCTGACCAGTTAAATAACCTAGAAAATGTTCAGACAATACTGTGTCCATCAAGAAAAAACTGTTTTACATGCAGGTTTCTTTGGAAGCACAATTATATTTGGCTTACGACGACTGTCAGAAATAATGTTATTTTTATGTATTTATGCAATACCAATGTTGAAACTGTGGGTTTTTATTTTCAAACAGCTGTTTATATTCAAACAAAGCACACAAATTTACATAATTTTTTAGAAAAATCTAACTCTTGGATGCTTTTTGTGGCTTAACCAACCTGCCGTGTTTTCCTCCATCAGAAGAAATTGGTTCACGCAGCGTTAGATTGGTTCTTCGATAAACGGATGAAAAGAGCTTTTTGTTTATTGAAAATGAATAACTCTCTCAATGAAAAACACTGGCTTTAAATAGAACGGATCAACAGGGTTGTCAAAAAGCTGTCGTCTCATTTAGGTCAGACATTATCTGATGAAATAAAATTGGTGCATCACATCAAGGGGTTGATTTTTAGTCAGAGAAGTAGGAGGAGGGATGGTGATGCTCTCTCTGTCCTTAAATTTCTTCTTAGGTTAGTTTCTGACAACAGTGTGTTCGTATCTGCTGCGATACACTGACATTTTGATAAATGGACTCCTCCTTCAGTGAATATGATACAGTCAATACAGTGGCCATTAGTTCAAGGGCTGGAAGGAAACCATTACTTATTCTCTATTAGTTAGAATGTCAATGTGTGAACAGCGCTAAACATCAGTCAAATGCTTCCATTTACACAAGCCATATGCAAAACCGCTCATTACCTGCACTGATATGTCAGGTGTTTTGTGCTTCCTTAGCATTTCTCTTGATTCTGCTTGACACAGATCCTCCAAAGAAGCGCGTTGACTCTCCAATGTTGAACCGTCATGGCAAGAGGAGGCCAGAGAGGAAGTCCATGGAGGTTCTGAGTGTCACTGACGGCGGTTCACCAGTACCAGCCAGAAGAGCCATCGACATGACACAGCATGGACAAAGGTATGCTTGCAGTAATCGGTATGCTTTGAATTGAAGGCACCTCACCATGAAGTTAATATATTGCAGTGATTCACAAAGTGAAACTCATTCATCACAAATTATTACGGATCTTTTTGATGATTGTGGTTTGCAGCTAATTAAAATCCCATCTTTTGTTTCTCAGAAAATTAAAATGTCACATAAAACCTAGCAAAAAGATTTTTTTTTATTTTAATAATATTGTCATATATTATGAACAAAATCATGGTGAGGACTGCTTGTTTGAAATTCAAACAAACAGCTATGTTGCCATAAAATAGTTGGAGTTATGTCAAAACCCCAACTACTTTCAAGGTGCATGAAGACGGACAAAAATGTAATTAAATAAGGAGCTCAACAACACTTTCAGCACAGATAGACAAGGTCTTTAAAGGACAGTTGTTAATCAAACTACTAGTCACAAAAAGGGCAAACCACAAATGTTAATTGTTCCAATTGCCACACCCAGTTATATTAAATATATGGAAAGTTAAGTGAAAGGAAACAGTGGGATGGAGAAAGCCGCACAATCAACAGAAAAAAAAATAAACAAGCCCCGTTAGAAACATTTGGAAAAGATGGAGTCTGGACTTGTATTCAGAATGTGTTACAACTAACACATCCCTTTTCAGACGACTCCTGAGCCAAAGATAATGTCAGAAATATTGTCTTTGGCTCAGAACTAAGAAGAAAATGGACTGGGCTACTTCTCAGTGGTAGTCCACTCTTGCAGATGAAAGTAAATTTAGCTTTTTATTTGGCCGTCATGCTACATTGCTTTTATGCAGCATGTTATGCCAAAGAAGCACTGACAAAATATTAAGTTGATATCTTTTTCGAATGTCGAGTTCTTTTCTGTAAGCTGACACCTCTTTTAAAAACGACAAACAAAATTTTATGTTGTTTTTATTTGACATTTGAGGTGAATTTTTGGTTTTCGTTCAGCTTGTAAGTCCTTATTAACATTTATAAAAATAAAAGTTTGAAAATGTAATTTGTAATGAACCTCCACATCATATAACTTTCACTTTTTGAATTGCATTATTGAAATAAATTACCATTTTTGATTATTTGGTGAGTTGCACCAAATACACACGCCTCGCATTCTGAGTCTTTTGTTTGTCTGGGGATTCCCGCTGCCCGGTTTATGTTTCAGCTGCTCTGACAGTGAGTTTGCAGCCGTGTCAACAAACTGCACTGCAGACCTAAACATAAACAGAGACTGACTCTCTGCTCACTTTTTCTTCTGTCTCATCCTAGTAATTCAGTGTACAGTAAAAGCTTGGATATTCCTGACGCCAGAACAAAATGCAGCAAAGAAGAAAGGTACTCGCTTGCCTTCACTTCCACATGCTCCCCCGCCCCCTTCACTCGCTCCATGACCCCCACCACGCAAGGACAGGAAAAAAGATGCAGAGATCCTGTGTTTTGAAAGGACAGGCTTTAAAGTTCTGTTTCGAAAACAATGAGGACGTAATAAAAAAAAAAGTTCAGCTCCTAATTAATTTAGTTTTTAAAACTGAAGATCTGTGCACATTTAGAATTCACAGGCTCAGTATCAACAGCCCCACTTATTCAAGCATTAACTCAATTATCTCTTCCCCTCATAATCAGTTCTACCATAATGTGTCCTACTTTCTCTCGATGCAGAACATTTCTCAATTTTGCTATTTTGGAAATGCTGAAGTCATGCCAGGAGAGAACTCCCACAAGGCTGAGCACTCTGATTTAAAAATCCGTTTCCACGTCTTATTTCAACAGCGAATGTATCATCATGCCACACATTTGTGCTCAGGGGCAGTGACATTTGTAACAGCAGGGACGATTGCATCAGAGTGAGTCATGACATGAAACTGGTGAATGTTAGTTGGACCAGTAGAGCGCTGGGAGAGGTTGATGTGGTGACATCATTGCAAAGCAAGCGCATTTAATTCATAAGTCTGTTGTTCGTTCACCAAATGTGAGATGTATTGGATTCGCTTTGGAGGTTTTAAATTCATTTTAATAACTTTCATTTTTATTGGGGGGAAAAAAGCCTCTCCTTTGGTGGCTTTGAATTTAAGTTTAAGATTCTTCTTTTTCTGTTATATCAACTCCTCCTTCCCATCCGTTTCCTTCAGGCGTTTCCAGAATGATCTGGTTTTCATTTGAATTAGTTAAGGAACTGCTTTATTTGGCTTTTAGCCCTGACTCAACTGTTTCAGTGCTGCCCTGATTTATTTAAGCTTAAATTACGCCAGTCCCACTACCTTACAAAAACAATCCTTTCTCTTAAAATTGTTCACATTGAGTCACAACACAGTGACAGTTATGTTTCATTTCGATTATGTGGGGCAGAAAAACACAATCCAAAAGTGGAAGAACATCTTTAACAAAAATCTCAATTTAGTGTCCTAGATTTTGACCCAAGCAAAATGTAGTGAACAAATAATATAGTGAAAACAATGGAGCACCCCTGACAGGTCAGGTTTAAAGTTATAGAGGAGCCTAAAGCACAATTATCTGAAATGTATATTCGAAGTGCAGATTGTGTCAAAACCTGAGAACTAGATGTTGTCTGAAGCTTTAAATCTAATCTGACTATATTTTACCTATTTTGCAAACATTAAACAACATTTTCAGTTCCCAGAAAACCTGGAGATATGTATATGAATGCTTTAACTCCGGCACAGTGGAGTTCTGCAAAGTATTAGATACAAATGCCCTCCGCACTTTTCAGAAGAAATAAAAATGATAGAATCAAGAAACTTCACATAAATATGCTAATTTTTGTTGGTCTTCCATGCTAACTCAATAGTATATATTTATATAGTTACATATAGTTATATAGTTTCACGTTATGGTTATAACGTGAAAAAATTTTGAAAATTTCATGAGGTAAGATGTATAGATGACCCTAAGCTTATTTATAAACTTTACAGATTTAGATTTAGGCACGTTCTTTCAACCAAGAAATTTGTTTCTGACAGGGAAAAACATATTTTCTCACCAAGGACAAAACACAAAAAAACATAAATAAAGCAATTCTTTTTTTGTTTTGTTTCTGCAGTTTTATGTACAACAATGGCACATTGAAAATGGCACATTTTTAAAAATCAAGAAAAAAAGACTACTAGCATTACAGCAAACAAATCCGTCCAACTCCTGACCAGCTTTTTGCATGTTTCCACTGGTTTTGTGAACATTTTTATTTAATTATGAGATCCAAGTCTTTAAGGTTAGAGGGCCATCTTGCCATCATATTAACTTCTATGTCTGTAACACAGTCTTACTGTAACTCAGGTGGGGAAAACAACTATCAATTCTAGTCAGAAGAATCTTGTTGGTAAAGTTTGAAAAAAATATATTAAAGCAAAATCAACTGAAACGTGAGAAATGTTGTGCTCTACATTTATGTAAATATTGAGAAAAAACCCTGTCTTCACCCCACGGGGCAGCGTATGACACAGATCTGTATCAGAATCCTGTATTTTACAAAAACAGCTTGTCTGCATCTTTCTTCCATGCTACTTTAGTTGGGTGTAAGTTGTACTCTTCCATCTAGTTTTCCTCCAGGAACTCCTCCTCTCCCCTCTATTAAAACACCTTTTTCTCTCTTTCCAGTTGTCCCTCGTGTACTGCTGACCTTCATTCCCAAATGCCCCTGCTGTTAGTGCGGAATTGCTATGCTAATGTGGAAATGCTGCTAGTTTTGCTCTGCCTGGCCTCCTATCAGTTGATATAAATTGGAGGAGGAGGGAGGTTGCAATATCGTAGCCCCTCTGCCTCCAAATCAAATCAAATCTCTTCTTTTTTTCTTCCTAAAAAACAAACTTTTCCATCTTTTATCTTGTGCTCGTCTTTGCTTTGTTTGATCATGCTTATGTTTGTGTGCGTGTGTGTGTGTGGGTACAAGGTCCTGGTGCTGGGAAGAACATACAGAGCAGCGAAATGTCCAAAGATTTAACTGACTTTCTCTGAACCTAACCTTATCTTGCCCCAACAGCAAACTTTTGTCGACAGCTCAGAAGATTCGTAGAACTTGAGATCAGAGGCTGTCAGAGAGAGGGCTGACTTTGAAACATGTGTTTTGACATGATACATTTCCGGCAGCAAAAATGAGAGAAAGAGAGTAGAAACTGCTTTATTTTAAATGACACAACCTAAATGTTGGAAGCTCATACTGAGATATATCTAGTATTTTGCTCAGCACTTAAAATCTGATATTTTCTGTGAAGTGTAATTGAATAGATTTGCGATAAATGTAGTTGTGGCCACGTTGCATACTAATAGAAATGACAGCATCCTCATCTGAATGTCTACTTTATCCATTTTATGCAGAAGCTGGGCTTAAAGTTTATATAAAGCATGATAAATCCGATTGATTTAACTTTGAATCCTAATAACATGCAAGAAGAAATGAAGGAAGGTTAATGAGATGGAAATGAAAATGGAAAAGTGCTGTGCTGCGGAGAATAGAATATCAATGATTTTTTTTTTCCTACAGATGTGCTCTAGTTGTTTCATACAGTCCAAACATAGTAGCTTAAACGGTGGTAATAAGTTAGACTCCCCTGGTCGTTACAGACTCAGATTTACTTAAGAGGCTAAAATGAGTAAAAATAAAACACCTTTTACTCTGATATCTGCTGCAGAAACTGCAGGGGTTGTTCTGCGTTGCAAAGCTGTGAATATTAATGCACAAGTCCTCAGGGGGTTTTCAGGGCTCAGAGGAGGAAATGAATTTAAACCATATGTTGATTTACATGAATATTTACTCATGTTGAGGATCTCCATTGGTGGGACAGTCTGTGACAAAGGAAGAGAGAAAGTAAAGACTGAACTTTTCCCACTTACTTTAAGCCAAGGAAACTTTGAAAGTCTTTTTTATTGTTATTTTAGGTGTCAATCTAGAAAACAGAACTTTGTAAGGTATCAATAAGCTCATACCTTAATTATGAGCTTATTCCCCATTTTTAAACCACTTTTAATCTTGACTGAATGTTTTGTGTCTTAATTTGTGGTATTGCAATACTCAAAGACAAATTCTTTACCTTTGGTTGAGACATGCCACATTTAACTTTGGTACTTTAAGTAAATTCCCCGTATGCAAAATTAGGTCAAAAAACAAACCTGAGAGCAGGTGACCAGCAGCAGATGAAACAAAAAGAAGTGAATATTTTAACATGTTCACTTCTTTTTTAAAAATCTTATTAAACTTTGTATAGTTTAAACTTTGTATAGTTTAATAAGTGGGATGCGCCTCAGACTTGCAATTCAGTTTAAAACAATGTCCTTTTCAAGTAATACACTTATCTGTTTCCATAACCTGTGAAATGAAACAGGTTTGAAGCTCTGAATGTCACTCATCTGAGTCTAAATTTATACACATTTTCAAAAAGTAGGATATATTATTTCGATTTAAATGTACCACATAACATACTTTGAAACTCCTTTTTCTTGTCCAAACTAGTATTGGTCTATAGTGCATATACCAATGTGCATGGACGCAGTTTTAAAAGCAAGCAAGAAGCCGTATACACAGACATGCAACATGCAACTGTTGATCACACACGCATCATGTATGACTTAATGATGTAGCATCTGGATTTTCTAATATATGATGAATGGTTCGCAAATTGTGTGTGCTGTTCGTTGTAAATTAATCCCTCAACAACAATAATTCATCTTTACTGTGAAGCAGTGGTGAGCCTCTGACAGCCCATTACTGTACAGCATAGCCATCTGTAACATAAGCTTTATAGACCTGCTGGTCCAACACTAACAGATGCAGAGCGCCTCGGAACAATATGCTCCAAATGGCCGGAAGTTCTGGCCACGTTCAGATTAAGTTTACAAGCATTGTAGGGGTAAGCAACCGTGGCTATGTCTCAGTGGACCGTTGGACCTCAATGTAAATGATAGCAACTGTCTGGTCTGCTCCACACAGTGAAATAAGAAATCCCTGCCAATATAATCTCACCATCGCCTACTCATGTGTGACTGAATGCGTGCAAAAAAACTCTCTCTGAAAATGGACAGTGGAAGATTGACAAATATAACCCAGCAGTGGGCGTTTCTAAATTTTGCTCTCACATGGTAGCTTTTAAGGGACCTTTTGTTATGTGTCTGTTGTGTTGAAGAGTAAAACTGCTGTTAAAAATTATTTTTACCAAAAGGAGACAACAATTCATGTACATCCACATGTTCACAACTGCAACAGCACCGAGATGCAGAGAGAAAGGAAAGCGACCGAGCGAAAGAGGAGGAGGGGGGGTATTATTAGACCGAATGACAAAAAGGGACAGTGTTGTGACAGTGAGCAGCTGGTGTTTCCAAGTGTTGACAGGCGCCTGTTTTTGTGTGTTTGTGTGCGTACGCGTGTGCGCTTAATGGAGACAGATTGGGCTGTGATTGTTCATTTCTGAGCAAGACTCTTCTCATTGGGGGTTATTGACGGCATCTGTGAGGAAAATGACAAACATGACAAATGGCACTGAACCAAATGTTCCTCTTTATTCTGCTTCTCAAGATACTTAGCATGCCCGAAGGCATTAAAAAAAAAAAAACAATTTGTTTGTTTTATTATTAATGTGCCAAAAGGAGGAAAACTAGTTTGAATGGTCGACTGTAGAAAATTGGCCATGGATTTATCACATCAATATAGTTGAATCCAATGGATAAGTGGTGTGCAACTAATTGCTTGGAGTTGATGTTAGTATTGCAGATTGTCAAGTTTGTGCTGGTGGGGTTTTTGTTGTTGTTGTAGTGCAGTTACCCTCCTAGTGAGATCAGCTGTTGTGTGAAGCACTTAAAAGCAAAATATGATTGTATCCAGATATTCATATACACTGTATAAAACACTTGTTTTTCTTTTACTGTCAGACAATAAATTAGAAAAAAAAATCTTTTCATTTCTGTTGGGATTGAACTTTATGTCCAACAGTATGAAAGAAAGGATATGGGTTTTTTTACACAGCGTGTGCAGACATCTGGTTTCACCTGCACCTGTGAACTGCAATGTGCCGTTGTGCCTTCTAAACAATACGTAGGACGTAAACCAGCCTCACTCCCTCCCTATATGTTTACTGAAACACGTTACAGGCCACAGGCTGATCCTTTAAATTACCTCTGCTCCTTTGTGTGTTGTCGCTTGTTTTTGCCACAGGTCGCGGTCTATTAGTGGAGCCTCTTCTGGTCTCTCCACCAGCCCCCTCAGCAGCCCACGGGTAAGTCATAAAGCTCAGACACAATCACTCACACACTCTGTAACACACTCATACTGGTAAACGACCATCCAGCTACTGCTGAAACCGCCTTATTGGTGTTGTGTTATTGTTCAATTTGTCTGCAAATAAAGTAAAGTAGCCTTTTCCATTGTACACGCTGTACACCAAAGTATTCATACCCTTCAAACTTTTTAATACTTTATTACATCACAACCACAAAGATTCCTTTTAATAGGTGGTGTACAAATACTTTTTGCATTGCAGTGTATATTTATTGTAGACATCTGGTCACTGCATTATTGCTAAAATGCACCCACCTTGACACTTTAGTGGTGAATATTCTAAAGATACACTGTTTAACAAAATCCTTATTAGCCCAATATTGCATTTTAATTAATGTACCATAATCTTTGTATTAAATTGTTAGATGTCCACCAAAGTAAGGATTACCAACATAAGTCAAAGTATAACTCCCAGAGTGGATAGCACAACAAACTTTCACCAACCCTGAAGCCTCTTATCCATCCTCTCTATCCTACATACTTACATTATCCCAGCTTCTGTTGTTTCTGTTCCGTTCTCTTCAGAAATCCATACATAAGAATGCTTTAGAAAATCCAACTGTCCTTGCTCAGAGCTGGGGAGCATGTGGTAAACTTTTCCAGTTGGCTAACCTTAGAAGACTCGAGATTATCCAGGATCCAAAGACACAACCCCCTATACACAGACACACACACACCACACGGGTTCTTTGAGGCAGATCTGAAAGGGAAATTGATTTCTCAGATGTACCGAACACCAGGATTGTGCTCGCCACAGGAGACTCTATTTGGAGTTATTTCTGGAAAAAGGAGTTGGTGTCCAAGGCAAATACTGGAGTTTTGTCTCTTTGGTCGCTGCATTAAAAGTCAAAAGGATCAATAAAGCTATTAGGAACCTAGAAATCCTACAGAACAGACACTACCTTCTGTTTATTGTTAAGTCAGTCCAGACTGTGTCCACAGCTTTTCTTATGTCTTTTGCATCTATCTGTGTTTGCTTGTTTTTCTCTGCTGTCAGATCATTGTTTGTTCTCCATAAGAGAAGCCAGTCTTATGTCTTGTTTGGACTGTACTTCACATTGGTTGTATTTATTTTTTTCCCATGTCAGTTTAATTCTGTCCTTGTTTAATTGTCACTGTTCATGTCATGATTTTTTTTTTGTCTTGTAAATTCTCTATTTTTCCTCCTACTATTCCCTCCTTACCTTTGTGTGGTTGGTGGTTATGTGTGTTTCCATGCATCCCCATGAGTTTTTATTTACATTTTTTCATCCACCTGTTCTTCCTCTTGGCTCTGTGTTGTGCTTTGTGTCCTCACATTGCTTGTTCTGAATCCAGCCAATCAGAAAGTTCTGCGTACCACCTCAGTCCCCTGACTTGTCTGAGTCCCCCAACACCAGCCCATGTCCTTCCCCTGAACCCTGTCCAAATCGCACAGGCCCACGCATCTCCACACCTAACTCCCTGGCTCCAAACAGTGAACCCCTGCCTGGGGCTCTCAACAAGACACAGACACTCCCAGCTAAGCCCAAAGTTGCCCCAAAGCCTCTGCAAGCCACTCGATCAAATCCCCTTCCTGAAACCTCCCCTGATCCAGCACCTGCTGCCAAATCAGAACCCTCCACTCCCTGCCAGCTGCCATCACAGCCACCCTCTGCCTCCGTGCCTCCCACTCCTACTTCTCCATCCTCACCTTCTCCTTTTGTCTCCTCCATCTCCAGTACTCCCATCCCAAGCAGCCCCCAGGTACGCCGCTCCCATTACGCTGCCAAACCCCAACTCTCTGTGCCCTTCAGTCCGGTCACGCCCATGTCACCCATCCGGCTACACCACTTTCACCCTGTGGTGCCTGTTCCTTCTCCATTTACTGACCACCCACCCAAATCTATCCCCCTCATACAGGTTACCCCTCACCCTTCCCCTCGAGGCAGCCCCCTCCCAACCCCAAAAGGCACTCCAGTGCATACTCCCAAGGACAGTCCTGCAGGAACTCCAACTCCCACACCGCCCCCAAGCCCATCCATTGGAGGCATGCCTTGGAGGACGCGCCTTAACTCCATCAAAAACAGCTTCCTCGGCTCACCACGCTTCCACCGCAGGAAACTCCAAGGTACTTGCATTCCAGTTGAATTCATGTTTCCTGCAAACACTGAACTAGAGCCACATCAGTCAGCATTTTGCTTCTGATTTCTGATCTCTGGTTTGTGTAAACTTTGACCTGCCTATTTTAACTGATTGTGGCTTCTGTGTAAGGTTTACAGTTTAAGAAGATAAAAGGATCACTGTAAAGCCGTGTTTTGTTATTTTAGAATGAAGACAAAATAGTGTGGAGTTGACATTTCAGTAACTTTAATTGGCTATACGTGTGGCTAGCTGAAACGGTGATTCCTACACAGCAGTGTGGATTCTTTTGAGAAGATAGATTCTTACATAACTCTGTGATTTAAAACGCCTGTCAACATGTCCTAATGAAAAGCATTGTATAACGCAAACTGGAAATTTTAAAGTACGAAGCAGGGAAACTTTCTTGGTACGTTTAGCCATTCCATTATCTCATAAAAGCCTTTCTATCTGTTTTTGCTTTCTGATTGAACTGCAGACCTGTGTCATGTCATCTTAAAATGTATCTTAGATCTGTGTGTGTTGGCTGTAGTGTCGCTTATGCTATTTTGGATTTTTCTAACTGGCCAATCACCAGTCGAGTCTGATTTGGCTGAAAATTGGACTACCAACCAATGTCAAAGTTAACCGTCTGAAAGACTCACATTAACTGGATTAACTCTGATTACTCTTGTCTCCATTGCTTCCATAGTTCCTACGCAAGAGGAGATGTCCAGCCTCACACCAGAGTCTTCCCCAGAGTAAGTAGAAACTTGCTGACATAACTATGCATGATCGGCAATCATTTTAGGGCTTAGGTTTGATAGCATAGTCATTTGAAAAATGTAGCATCTACAAATATTTAATGTTTGCCTGCTTTTTTTTATATGCTTGTTTAGATTGGTGTGATGACCCCAGGTCCTTGTTAGGTTAGACATGTTTCACGGTAGCAGGCGTTAGTGGGTTTTATGGGGAAGTGTGGTGGAAATGGTTGGGGTGTCGGCTCTTGTGAAGTTCCAAGCTCCTGTGGGCATGATTACTGAAAGTTGGCCTAGATATGGCTGCTTGGCTGCTGTATAGTTTCCTCATGTCCACCTGCCTAGAAAGAAAATATTAACTGTACAGATGAGTAGGAAAGACTCAGCTGCTTTTCATGCCAAATATCTTAGCATAATTATATGGTAGCTCTCCTTTTTGCGTGCTTTGTTTTTAAACTCTATTGTAGACCAAGGTAAGTATAATTTTTCTGGATGAACAACACATTTAAGGTAACCAAGAGGCGACTAAACACACACACCAAGTGTTGTTTTCAGACAGTGTGGAGAATTGTTTTTTTTTCATCATTTACATACTGATTGTACTGCAGACTTATGTCATTATGCCATTTCAAAATGTATTTTAGATCTGTGTGTGTTGGAAGTAGCGTCCCTTATGACTCACTAGAATATGGACTTTTGATTTTCCAAATAGCTAAATGCCAGTCAGGCTGATCCAGCTAAACATTGGATCAGTCCTTAACGTTAATACGTAGAGAACATAAATGCTTTCTTAGCATTTGCAGATAACTTGTAAGTGCACATAACTGCATTTACAAGTTATTTACAAGTTACAAGTTTGTCCCACAGCACTTGCTTAAGGTGAGCATTTGGCCTGGTCCAGTTAACAGATCTGGGATGGAGTCTCTGTTTCTTTTCCCAATGGATCATTACGGGTTTGGGTTACGGGGATGGGGATGTTTAATAGCCATTTGTTCCTTTCAGACTTTAATTGTATTAGCCAAACTAGTTACAAAAGTGTGTGAATAGCCAATAAAGCCCCAAGTCTGCCAGCTTTGAGTTTCCCCCACACCATGAAACATCTCAAACTCAATCTGAAAACAAGCTGAATTCAACCACAAAGTTTGTCGTTTTAAAACTTGAAACTGCTTTTTAAAACATGAAGTGTTTTCTTAATGACTTCTACTACCACATATTGGAAAAAGAAAAACTAAAATGACAGTTTTCTTTCCAGGAATATATTTTTGTCTCCATTACTTATCGACTTATGTGGCTTATTCCTAATCTTCTCATGGCTTATCACATGACATTGCATCTTAGAGATCTTTGAACTGCAGTTGATCTAAGAAAAAAAAGTACTCACTATTGGGAATTCACTTTTTTTTATTAATTGGAAAAGAAGGCCTGAGCAATACTACAGGTAGATACTGTATTTAAATCAATGCACACCAGATGCCCACAGATATCCGTTATGTCTGCCAGGCTCCTTCGCAGCTCATCTGAAAGGAGTTGATAGGGAGGAAAATGGTGTACTGTGCAGTTTCTGCTTACATGCAACACATTTTACAGTAAAAGTAGCTATGGAAAAATAACATATGAAAGGGAGCAATATTAACAAATTTTGAATCCAAGAACTGTACAATGTTGTTTGTCAGATGATGAGCTGTAATCTTCATTTTCTTCCCTTCAGACTTGCCAAAAAATCCTGGTTTGGTAACTTCATCAACCTGGAAAAAGAAGAGCAGATCTTTATTGTCATCAAAGACAAGCCTCTCAGCTCCATTAAGGCAGACATTGTTCAAGCCTTCCTTT
Source organism: Micropoecilia bifurca (assembly GCA_903067075.1). Classification (NCBI taxonomy): domain Eukaryota; kingdom Metazoa; phylum Chordata; class Actinopteri; order Cyprinodontiformes; family Poeciliidae; genus Micropoecilia; species Micropoecilia bifurca. The sequence continues at coordinate 16,299 of CAEGAF010095050.1, read as the reverse complement.
CGGTAAGATCATCTTTGACTCTTCTTCCTACATCTACATGTGCATATGGTGAGGTCTTGATGTTTGTTTTCCAACATGGCTTCTTTTTATGTGGTAATTCAGTGGACTGTTTGTATTTTGCTATGGACTCTGATGAGGTCAAGAGAAACAACACGGCATTGATCATTAGCATATAGATGCCTTTGCCTCTACATCGTCAGCATGGGCTTACGAGCAAATTGTAAAGTTAAGTTGTAGATTGCATCTGGGTTTTAGTTTTGTAATGCTGTGGTTGTACGTTTTGGGGCCAACATCAATAAGCTCAGAACCAGACTGACCAAACATGCCGCTGCGGTAGTTGATATTCAGTCAACATAATTGAACAGAACCCATCCTCACCCCAGTTAGATTTAACAAAGTCTAAGTAAATGCAGCTCTGCCGCCGCAGGTCAATGTCAGATCTGTTTCCCCTTCCCTGAAGGCAGCTATTTTCTCCTCTGGGTTGCGCAAGCTGCTATTCCAGACAGGAGATTGGCACCTGAATCAGTGGAATTATACCTCAGAGCACACTCACATTAATGGAATGTCAAAGCCTCCTCAGCACTGTAGCAAAACGTGACAATTTCAGAGCTCACCTGTTCGTTGGGCATAGAAATTCATTTTGGTAGGGAGAGCCATGTTTTGGATGACTCCAGATTATATTAGCTTAAGTCTCTCTGGCACACATGGCTACTCCCTGAGGCATTAATCTTCTTAGAGTTTCAACTGGGGCTCATGGTATGCAGAGGGTATTTTAATGAGGGCTCATTCACCCTGTCATTTGTATGGTTGGGCAGCAGAAGATGAAATCGCTCTTTTTCTATTTATTATCACAAGACCTGCAATTGTTAGCTAGTTACCTATTTTTAACCTCATCTGTACATGTTTGTCTTTTTTTTTTTGTCTTTTTCTCCCAGATTCCCAGCCTGAGCCACAGCGTCATCTCTCAAACAAGTTTCCGGGCAGAGTACAAGTCCACCGCCGGCCCCACAGTCTTCCAGAAGCCGGTCAAGTTTCAGGTGGACATCACCTACACAGAGAGCACAGCTGCCACAAAAGAGAACGGCATCTATTCAGTTACTTTTACCCTGCTCTCAGGTGAGGACTTTTCTGCACCCATAAAATGTATCTCCTACGAACAGAAACTGATATAATATCAAAACATAGTGCTATGTAGGCACTGTTTGCACTTCCAACATGAGTTTGCACAATTCTAGCAGATGCAGACTTTTAACCCTTTTATTGCTTTTCCAAGTTAATTATGGTCAACAAAATTTGACAACAGTGTCTGGAAATTCCATTCACTGGCTAATTGATGTTCCTGTCTGCGGCTGCAGCACAAAGGCCAAAAAACAGTCTGAAAAATCTTTAGGTCATCCCCTTTAGTTCAGTTAAATCCATCTGGGAAAAAAACAATGGAAGGAATTTGGCACATGTGCAAATCTTTTAGATCAGGCTAACTGAGTGAGCACCCAAGATGTGACTACAGAGAGAGAGACTACCAGGTCCTTCAGTGTAAGCTGCCTGTTTTGTGTTGTCACACTTGTGATTGAATTGAAGGAGTTACAAGCTTCAGCAGCTGAAATGGGAGAGACAACTTCTCCCCAGGATCTCCATCAGTACGAAGTTTTATGAGAGAAAGGCAATGAGAAAAAGAAAATCACTGGTACAGAAAATCCATATTAAGGCTCAGCTAGAGCCTGTGGAGTCGTACACACTAGTAGGGTGATCTTAAATAACCTATTTCCTCCCACATCTTTAGACTTCTAAAAATCTAGGTTTCCAAATCAAATTTTGTGAAACCTGTAACACTGCCACTTACACTTCAAGTGGAATGCTTTCACACTTTCGACTAATGGCATCAAAATTGACTTTTTAAAAGTACCAAACACATAAAACTAAAATGTTTTTTTTTTTGGATGAGGCTGTTTTCAAACTTGCTGCCAAAATGAGCAACTGCCTGAGAGTTTCTTGGAGTTTCTGCCGCCCCGAGTCCTCAATGAGATTTTCTTCTTACCTCCCTAAGCGTAACAAAACGAGGTCTGGCAATGCAAGATTACATACCGAGCAGCCATGTGTGAATGCTTAGTTGTGCAGAAACGGATGTATGCTTTCTTTCACTCACTTTAGTCTCTTTCACTCAATCAAGTACAACTACAGTAGTTTGATTCTCAGAGCTGTGGCTCAGCGAAGGAGATGGAATCTTTCACCTTGATGAGTATTGGTTCATTTACCAGACAGGCCATGTCTGATTGCAATCTTATGAAAAACAAACAGAAACTAGAAAAGCTAAAGATGTATTTGGATAGTTTAATGATGGGAATACATTTGAATTGTAGAGGAAGAATTGGATGGATAGTTTGCATAACAATCAAGGCTCAAATATTTCCCTCTCATTGTAGGATAAATGCCTCTTTAAAATCGGTTGGTTTTCTGGTACAGGCTCTGCTTTTAGCCATAATTCATACATTTTCAGTAGCTTTGAGGTCTGTACTCTTCCAGTAGTTTATTATTAGTCTTCTGTTTCTTTCTTTAAACTTCCTATGCTGTATGGGCAGGTAGCCTGTTGCAGCATCTGCCACTCATTCCTAGGTTTTGTCTTTTAAGATTAAATTTTTCAACAAGTTGTGTGGTTTTATCCTGCATTCTCCCCACTGTGGGACAATAAAAGTTTTCTGCTCTATCTATGACCCTGCCAATTATAGCTTGTGCACCTAATTATTGCTATAAAAACTCACTGAAATTGTGTTATCATTCCACCCTAATAAAATAACCTTTCAAAATAATAATGAAAAACCCAAATAATGCATGTAATCTCTGACTGCTCCTCTACGCTAAATATATGGGCTAACTTCCATCCAGCACAACTGAATGTCACTCCACACAATGGGATTTTGCAATTACATATATTCCTATTTTTGTCATTCTACATCTATATCTTATGGCTCAAACAGAATCCTGACTCAAATGAGCACATATTTTGACTTGTCATCGCTTGGAAACCACAGGTGTATCCATGCTAGCTACATGTCACTCAGAAAAAGGTTTTGCTTTTCTGTTCACTACTGATTTCCTCCTGTAGTGAGTGACGGAGCTGAACCAGAGTTCATTTATGAACTCCGGTCGTACTTCCACCTTTGCAAATACTTTCAGGTCGATTAAGCTAATATTCTCCGTATTTGTGCGCAGGTCCAAGCCGGCGTTTTAAGCGAGTAGTTGAGACGATTCAGAGCCAGTTGTTAAGCACACATGATCAGCCTGGGGTCCAACAACTCTCTGGTGAGTTCAAATGTTTATTTCAGATGAAGAAATACCTTTTTTTCCCCCAAACCTCCTTCCCAAGTTCCCCCCTACCGCCTCATCTTTCTATGCCACCCTTAACAAACCACTCACATCTGAAGCCAAGATAGATCTTGCCCTTCTTTTTGCTCTTGTACTCTCCTTCTTCAAACGGCTTCCTTGGCCTCACCGACTTTAAGGGCCGTGGAGTTGCTCTCAAGGGCCGACTGCAGGCCAAAGTATTTTTACGTTGCTATGGAAGATTAAAGATTAAAAGAGAGGTAGATTAAGTTGATTGGCGTTGGGTTATTCCTGGTTATTCCTATTTTATAGACTTGATCGTCCATGCCTGCTGCCATGGCAACACTGCTGCGCCTCAACGCACTCCCAGAATTCAGAGAGCAGCACGCCTGATAAGTGCCTCTGTCTTTTATGATGTTTTAGTGCATCCAAATAAGACACCCTGCCGGTCTCTTTCATATTGGCCTCTTTTGGTGTCTTTAGGCTTTAAATAACCTGGTGACAGTCTGGTTATTGCCTCCTTTGTGTCATTAGTCTCAAGGCTGCTGCAGTCTGTTGTTTCTCAACAGTGTCTATATTAAGTTCTCCTATTGCATGGAGTGGAAGGTGAAGAGAATAGAAAAAAGCCACAGGAATCTTATTTTTCTTCCGCTCTCAGAATGTTTTGTCTTGTGAGTCACCTCTGTTTGTGTTATTTATTTTGCAATACCCCCATCTTCTGGTCAGCAGTGAAACTACAGATATACTATAGTTTAATATTATCCAAAAATATTAATCAGCTGGAAAGTACCTTCATTTCCATTGTTTAGGGTTCCTATTCCAGTTGCTGAAATAGTCTTTATATATAAAAAAAAAAATCTTACATACGCCAATGAGTGTTGACTCATTTACATATTAAAAAGTGGCACAGATAAATAAAACAGTTGACCAGATGATTGATATGATTTAGGCCTATGTTTTATACAGCTCACAGTTGAAAAAAAAACATTTGGACGTCTATGCAAACATTAATCTTGGATGCAACAAATGCAATGTATTTTACACGCTGCCTGTCAGAAGCAAACTCTCATTTGTCACTAGCATAAATACCGTAACAGCTTTTCTTTGGTCACTGAATGCTCCTTTGCTCTCTCCACCTTAGCATCTGTCCCCATTGTCCTCCAGTGAACCCCGTTCTTCCTATATTTTCCCCAACATTTGTGTGCCTGTATTGGACACTGACTAACTTATTTGACATAATTGACCTGACTTTTTTCAGATGAGAAGAATGGCCAGGTGCCTCACCCTTTCTGCATGCCCTCCAAGCACTGCCCCTCTCCCATGCACGTCCGGAGACACGAATCAGAAAACAATGACACCAAATCCCCAGCAGCAGGCCGAGACAGAGCCAAGCTGTCGGCGGCATCTGTGGGGACACAGGAAGAGGCTTAGCCTGAGACGTTTCGTAGATGAACCGATGCAAATCTGAACCGGGCGCAAAGAGAACATCTAGTTTACAGACTTTATTACAGTCAAATTTCTTTATGTAATAAAAAAAACAAAACAAAAAAAAGCACCACAGCTCCAGAACACGCAAATAAAATGCTGCGACTCTCCGATGTTTCATTTCTCTACAGTTTCCATCATCATTAACACTCCCTCTCCCCGACCCACCCATCAACCCCCCCCCTTCCCCTACATGCTTATTTGTGTCCCTTTCTGCTGCTAACCTCTGTAATGTCCTGACTTGTTTGTGACACCAGGAATTATCCAGAAAACCTATTAAAGTCCCTCCTCCTGCTCCACGCTCCACTTGCCCCTCCAACAACTACCCCAGTCAACCCCCCTTCAAATGTGCCAAGAGTGTCGGACATTTGTCAGTGGAGGACTCCTCTCCAAGGGGGGGCCGAAAAAAAGACTTCCACCTTCGACTTGCGCCCCAACTCCACCTTTGGCATCCATCAGTAGAAAGTAGATGAAAGTCCTTTTAGTGTTTCTTCCATAATCTTTCAAGCACACACCTATATCATACTCTCCAGTCATCAAATGGCCCATCTTTTCTTTTCTTTTTTTTCTTTTTTAAGGGATTAGTTTTATTCTATTGGAAATAAAGCACTGGTCAAAACACTCAAGGTACAGCATACAAAAAAAAAACATGCACAAAACACTCTGGGATGTACCAATGTAGATGGAAAATAAACCTATAAAAGACTTACAGAAATGTGAGGAGGAGCAAAGAGAGAACGTTGCTGCTGGACGTCCAAACAGCAACATAGGCACTTGCTGGATTGTATCCGTTTGCTTTGTATTGTACTTTCTTTGTGATGAACTGGGTTTGAATTTTAATTTTTATTAGACTTGATACAACTGCTGCAAAATGGACTGAAATCGTTATTTCAGAGAGGACGGTGGGTGTCAGCAAAACGGGCAACGGGGAAACGGGGGAGATGAAATGAAAGTATTGGGGGGGAGGGGGGGTACAGGGAGGGTTATGTGGGTATTTAAAATGAATGATCTATTCTCTTGTACAGACTGAAAGCATTTTTAATGTAAAAAAAAAAAAGAAGAAATGTCTAGTTGTGACACTGTTAGATATCATAGAAACAGGCTGTTGAAGCTACGCCTGCATCATTCTGTCATTTTAAATTCTGTGTATTTTTGTTACATGATTGTCGCCGTCCCTGTTTGATCGACCTGGAAATTCTCCAAACATTCCCTGTTCTCTGCAGCACTTTCTTTTGATTTTCCATTTGTACCTCTCTCTTAGTCTCAAATACCAGCAGTAGGAGTAGAGGAACAACAAAAAAATGTGATAAATGCAATTGTGAATATTTTTGTATTGTTGTCCTTATTTATTCATATTTGTTCATCTCACTGCTTAATTCCTAATTTATTATAACTTGGCTATTTATATGGACAAAGCTGTTAGGTCAGTTGAATGTTATTTACTACCCTCTTGTGTGTTGGTAAATGGGACATTTAAAGAAAAGAGAAAAAAAAGCTGAACTTTATTTTGTTTTTGTTTGACTCCAAACAGAAATATGTGAACTTTGACAAATTTCTTTATTTCCAGACCTCATTGAAGAGGAAACAAGAACTTGTTGGAACTCTGGAAAAAGAATGGTTTTACCAGTAATTTAAGAATGTAGACTTAGCCTCTTTTGGAAGAGGGAACATGCTCTTCTATTGATATTTGTCAGTTTCATAATATTGTGCATTGTATGCCAGGCCTGAGGAGGAGAATTTGTCAGATCGTGATCTGTTTCTTCTCTTTGTATATAGACAGACAAGCTGTGGGGGTTGATTGTCTTCTCAACCATGCTGGGGATTCCTGCTCTATGCTTTTAGCTTGTATTGCTGTGTGCATGTCAAACATGAGCTTTTCTTTGCATGGCTTTAGTGTTTAATGTTCCACGCCAAACTCGCCCCCTTCTATCAGCCTTCATTCATTTTTCCCTCAACAGTTCTGTGTTTTAAAGTTGAAATTCCCTTCTCTCTGCTTTTAATTCTGGCCTTTTGTTTTCTTACTCTCCTTTCAGTCCTGCTGACTTTCTTTTCCTTCCTCCAGCTTGTGCACAACGTTTTTAAACGATGCTTCCTTTACCAGGCACCTCTCTGCAGAAAGCTCAGAGGTCTGGGCCTTCTGTGCCTGTCTGCTGAAGAGGCACAGGGAGGGAAAACCACAAAGTCAAAGCAATACCTTTTATTCACCTTTTATTCACCTTCCTCCTTGTTTACTACAATGGGAAGCTGACAGCACTGAGGACAAATTTTGGCCTGGATGGGTCTTTTCTTCTCATTTGTTATTTTTTATTTTTTCCCATTTTTTGGACAGAGCAGGAACAAAACTTACTGATGTAATCCCCATTCTAAATAACTGTGAGCATTTTCAGTGCTGAAACAAATAAACTCATTCAGTTATGGTGTGTGTGTTCTCCTTTTTCATATTGGTAAAGATGGGTCCATTCCTTTGAGATTTTATATATATATATATATATATATAAAATCTTGGAATCAAGAACTAAAGGTACATTTAAAAAACTCGATGTAACTTCAAGTCAGTCGCACTTCTGTCAAACCAACCTCACCTGTTAAGAAGCAGCACTGTGTGAATCTATTTCACCTGCCGTTTTAAAAATACAACGGGCAACAGGTGGTCATGAGAGGCCATTAGCCAGATGACCCTTATAAAGGACAGGTTTTGTAGATGGTCACTGCAGACCACTTGTCTGTTCCCGTCCTTTCTGGCTGACATCTTGGTCAGTTTTGCATGTTGTCGGTGTCCACATGCCAAGAGGTGTCATGAGACGGGAGTTTACAACTCACTGCCTGCAAAATAACCTCTAGTAGGCCTTTGTGTGTTTGTTTCTGCTCAAAGATCATACGCCATGAGGGTCTGACATCCATGAGTGGGGCTTGTTCTTACACCCCAACTCTCTGCAGAGTGCTTTGCTCTTGTCAGAGAACAACAAGATTGGCAGTGTGTTCTCTTCACGGATGAGAGCCGGTACAGATGTGACGGAGTCTGGAGACACCGTGGAAAATGTTGTGCTGCCCGCAACATGACCGGTTTGGGGGTGGGTCAGTCATGGTGTGGAGAGGTACAGTGCGTCTTTGGAAGGACACAATGGGTCTGAGGTTGAGACCTTCAGACCCATTGTGACACCATCTGTCGATGCACTGGGATTCTGGGTTCCCACATGTTCTGCAGACCTGAATCCAATAAAGCACATTTGGGACAACATGTTTTGTTCCAACCACCAACACTATGTTGCACTGTGCAGCAGTTTGATGCTTTAATCCAGATCTGGGAAGAGATCCCTCAGGAGAACACACACTACTAAGACTCATTTGGACATTTCTTGAGGAATTTCCACGGACGTTCGATCAGCTTGCGATAGGATTTCTCACTTTCTTTTGAGTGTAATTTTAAATCCGTAATACTGTGGGGCAATTTAGATTTGCATCGCTAATTTTTGCTAATTTGTTGTCTATGCTTTCAACTGAAATATTCCATTCATTGGGATCTAGAATGTGTTATATTAGTGTTTCCTTTATTTTATTATGAGCTGTGTATCTTTTATTCATAACCTTTCCTTTCTGGCTTTTTTAGTGTATATTTTATTTGTACTCTTAAAGGTTGGTGCATGTAAGAGGCCACTGTTTTCAGGTAAGCCCACAAAACCACATATAGGTTGACAAAGTGAAGCAGGAGTCGAACCTTGATGTGCCTCTTCAGATCATTATGGGTAATATAGATTTTGTACCTTCCTGCATATGCCCAAGGTATCATCTGAGGAAATTATATCCATGAGGAACTTGATCAGAAACCTGAATCACTTTATCAGACTCCTTTAAAAGTGGATTCTTCTTCAAGCCATCCTTGGATAATGGAGTGCAACACTCTGTTTCCAGACTTGTTGCTCCCTGAACTTATGATTCATATTTGATAAAAAGTGACATTCTGAATGTAAACAAATTGGTAAATCAACAAACTTCAACCATTTGTTTCTATTTATGGTTTATAGTGAAGGAAATTCCAGAATTTTGGGTGCCAAGGAGATGTTGCATTTACTCAGCTTGGTTTGTTATTCCCTTTCTGAGTAGTGTTTATGTTCTCCTTGTTCATGTGTGGATTCTCAGTCACTATGGTTTTCTTCCACAATACAAAACATGACTTACGTTAATTGGTCTGTAAACTGCCCTGTAGGCTAGAATGTCCTTGTGCAGTATTTGTCCACTGTGTGTGTTTCTTGATGACAGATGTGGGTGGGATTTTAAGTTTAACTTCTAGATGTGCTGATTTAGCCCAACACAGCCTTGTAGAAATAAGAGCTCATTGATGAAGATTTTGTTAGTTTTTTGCTCCTTTACCGTTTTTCTTGTTAGAAAGTATTTGAATATGCATTTGCATTCCTCTTACAGGCTCCTGCAGCTGCTGCTTTCAGGTGAGTCCCTACAACACCATACAAAAAAAACTTCCATTCAAAGTCACAAGGTTTATTTCAGGCAAAACATATTTTTCAAATCCTTCTGTTGTGGCTGTGTAAATACGGTAAACATCAAGATAAGCTTAATTACCTATTAGTATGCCTGCATAAACAGCTGAAGCATTTTGAAAAAATTAGCTTGGATTAAAAATGAAATCAAAGGGCACACCTCATTAAATACTTTCACATCTTTTGTTATTAAATAGAAAATATCCATCCCACTTAGCAGTAAATGTCATTCTGGTCATACTTTAGTTTAAAAAAAACAATATAAAAATGTACTTGTTTTTTTTAATATAAACATTTGCATCAGTACAGACTGGACTGAGTTTTCCTCCCACTCTGCGTCTATGGTTACTGTACATAGCTTCAGTCAAAACCCAGGAGGTGCTGCTAATTCAAGTCCTTTCCACTAGATGGCAGCAGTATTTTGTTTTGAAACTTGCCTCTCCATTTAGGCTTCCTGAGCCTTGGAGAAAAAACACAAACCACCCTTTTTGAAAAACTTACTGTTTGTCACAGTAACTGCCATCATGTAGTGCTTGGCACAAAATAACACTGTTCAGAGTCAACTGCCAAATCAGTCACTGTGCCACACTACACAGTTTTGCAGCATTTTCTCTGGAATGTGGTTCCTACAGAACCAATCCACCTGTATTTACACAAAGCCTTCTGCAACTTTCACACACTTGTTGCTTTTCGTCTTGTCTCACTGCAGCGGCTCACGTCTTCAGACTTGAGATGAAATATAAAGTGAGTGCAGACGCTGAGCCAGGATGGCCTCCAGCTCTTCCAGAGGTGAGTCACTGCGGCTGTGAGCCAGAGAAGAAGTGCAGTTATTCCCCTGTCGAGTGCAGTTGGTTCCTAGTAACAGGGTCCTGAAGCCGTCTTTTTCCAGCAGTGCCGGCATCTGCTGCAGGAAGAAACTTTCGCAACATGAACTCAGATCCACCGAACCATTTGCCTGTGGAAGGAAAAAAAACGATGTTTTAGCTGCTTACAAAATGTAGACCAGATTACAACAGAGCAGCACAGCCTTCTCAAAATAGACATTACCTTGGCTGTCTTGTAGATGCTGACTGCATTGTCGAGGTTTATGTGCTTGGAGCAGATGAGCTCACAATGTCTTTGTAGAGATCTCAGTTTGAACTGATTAGCAGCCGACAAAAGCTGTAGGGGGAAAAAAATAACTATAATTTTATACACTTTTCATAATCTTTTAGTTCATAAACCCACCTGGTTGTGTCTGTAGTCATAGTCTAGGTCTAGATTTATTTATTTTGGCTGTGGTATCCGATTATAGAACAGAAAATTATAAGGAACTAGATCAGTTTCACAAAGCTGCATGTGTTTGCATGTCCCCCAGAAGCAGGAATACACAGAGCTGTTGCTGCCTCCGGCTCATCAATGTGTCTCAGCAGAGATTAAAATTGCACTCATTATGAACTTGTAAATATTTTTCAGTTCTCCTGTTCTTTAGAATACATATCTCACTAATTTCAGTTCCTAAAAGTATAACCTACATAACTGAATGCTTTTTGATGATCTGCCATGACTAGATCAGGTTTTGGCAACATCAATTCTGGATCCAAGTTCAGTTCCTCCTAACAAGGTGGCATTTTGATAGTAGTTGATGAAAAAAAACAAGTCTACTTAGATTGATTTGGTGTTCATTCTCTTCTTTTGGTTGAATGAAAACATTTAGTCAATGAGTGTACAAATGAACTAACTTTCAGGTAAAGCTAATGTCCAGCTTAATTTGCACTAATCTGGTTGAATGGTGAAAGAATACAGGCCATCAATTCACATTTCCTGTTTTAATTTTTTCTAATGAGTCAAATTTCATGGAGTGAACTGGCAAAAATTGGAGGAGCAAAAACACAAGTTGGATCACATACCTTTAGAAAACAGATTCACATGATCCACATGTCCTAATGACCAGGTGCCTGTTCACCTAATATACATAACATACTGTTCTGTGATCTCTAGTAAAAATGTGTGAGTGCAGTTCAAGTCAATCTAATTAGCATGATCTGAATCTTCAGTTCTGTTCTCACCTCCAGTAAGTCCATCACATTTGTTTTCAGTGATTCTGTTCCTCCACAGTACAGGTATGACATCATCATCTGTAGAGAGGTCAAATGCCTAGTTTAGCCACATTTACATTAAAAAGAATCGCAAGAAAATCAAATGTGAATTTCTGTTCACTCAGTAAGTCATCAAAAACATTCTGGACAATGATCCTCTAATTACTTCCTGTTTTCTTCATGCACCAGTGGAAACATCCAGTTGTTGATTGTGTGATTTGTGTAAAGCATAAAGTTTTTACTTTGCAGTTTTTTGTTTAGTATTTTTTCCCAAATTGCCATTTTTTCATTATTTTGTCAAATAATTCACCAACTTTGGCATATAAATGGAAATGTAACTAATGCTATTTACTGCTGATGTGATATTGATAACAGACAATAATCTCCGACTATACAGTATAATGAAGCTCATATCAGTGGCTATGCAATATTTATGGACATACAGGAATTAACATGGGTCAAAGTATATTTATACAGTTTTTATGATTTTTTTTTTTCAGTGCTAGACATTAAAACTCACAGGGTACTCTATCTATACAATAATGTGAAAAATAGATCATAGTGTAGATATTTTTCATACCTGGAAAATATGGTACTTGACATTGCTGATCTCAATTTCTTTGCTGGGGCTTCCATCTGATCCAGAGGACACCAGCAGAGATTTGAATCTAAAAGGAAAAAAGTAGTTTTATCAATGTCCAATTAGGTTTTCCTCTAAAATCCTCAAGTAATTAAATGCACTGAGAAATTGATTGGTTTTAACTTGATTGGCCCTCAAAAATACCAACTGCTCAGAAACCTAAAAAACATAAGCTCAAGCAGGTAATATTTTTGACAACTCTTTGGTGTGGATGCTGTAACAGAGTTAAGCAACAATAAATGAAGCACAGCTATTAAAACGGATTCAAAAGAAAGTCATTTTTGACATGTTGGGATATGTCTGCATTCTTTCAAGTTACGACAGAGACTTTCAACATATAATAGAGAAAAGTCAGAAATTTTCCGTGGTTCCCAGTGACAACTGTCCTGCATATTTTATTTGTTTCCCTGCTGTTACACATGTGGCGTAAATGATAAACTGGGTTCTAATCTTTTAAAAAGCCTGACCTGTTGATTTCGATTTTGGCCGGTACCTTTTTTCTCTGGTCTGAAATGTTGCTAAATATAGCAAGAAGGTTGTTGAGACGGCAACAGTGGGGTAGCTAGAGTTAACGGAAAATGTGCAAACATGACCTGGTAGGTCTGTCTGTTGGTCAAACCTCTCACTGAAGAAACCCCAAACCTTTGATAATTTCAATCAATTGTACAGGAGTGGGGACACATCTAAAACACGCAGGACATTATGTCCTGAGGGCCACGGTTGGGAATCTCTGATCAATAAAAGACAGAGAGGCTACAGTTTTAGAAAAGTACTAAAAGGTTATTCTAAGGGCAGCTTCAAACTGAGCTCTTTAATCATTTTGTTCTTCCCTAAAAATAACTTTTACAGTGACTGCTTTCACAAATGTGGTAAAATGTATTACGTCAGTCAAGAAGACTAAAAAGGAAATCTGAATACATTTTGGCAGATGAAAACTCAAACACAAGATTCTGATTTGTGTGTCTAAAATTAAGACACATCTGCAAAATGAAGCGTGGTTGCACTTACTTGTCAGAAGCAGTTATCAGAAGGACTTTGTGTCCATAAAATGGTTTTCCCTCCACCAAAAATGTCACATCTGACATGTCTGGGTTGTTCAGAAAGAGTGGATCTGTAAAAATCAGATTAACAATATGTAAATGACTCAGATTTCAGCCCATCACATCCTACTTTCAATGTAATAATAGCTTATTATAATTTTTGACAGCTTTGTTTAAAATTTGCACTTTAGGACAGTGAGCTACATTTATTTATACAGTCATCAATTAAACCTTTCTCACCCAACTGAGCTGAAAGAGACGCCTTCATCTCAGGGATGGCTGGAAGTGGTGCTGAGCCAAAACAGTGACTAAAAATAGCTGCCAGCTGCTGTATAATGGCGTCGTTCTGAAAGAAAGAACAGAAGGTCAGGATTATTTCTTATTTCAGAGACTGAAAGGTAGAAAACATCGCAGGCTTCATGTTTGACAATACCTTGGTGGTTCGCAGGATAGTGAACATAAGGGGCAGGCCTGTGGTGACGAGTTCATCACAGTAGTCCTCTTCTCGGACTGTGGTAAACTCTCTGAGAAGAGAGAGGATGGCCCCCGTCTTGGACTGCTGATGGGCACAACGAAGAGATTCCAGCCACACATGTAGTTTCCACGGCACACCTAATTACAGATAGGTTTGGTATTAGACGCACAGATAAACAGAAGTCCTGTTGTCTTAAGGCTATCTGAAAGGTACCCATTGCATGAAGCTCCATGGTGACGTCAAGATATCCGTGCTCAGCACTGTAGTAGCTAGCTTCTTGAAGAGCCTTCATCCTGGCCTTGCAGAGCTTGGGTATGTCTGCATCCTGCAGTGCCGGAGAGCCATTGGAAGGTGTTGGAAGATAAGGACACATCCCTGGAATTTCATTCTCCACTCCTTCTGCTAGGATCTCCTCCAGAGACAGGACATCCTCTTTGATCTGCTGGGGTTGAGTCAGTAGCTTTCTCAGCACGTTTCTGATGGAGGAAGGAAACAACAGGCATTAAATCAGTTATCTGTGCTCAAATGGTAAAACATTTCTGTGACCCTGTGATCTATGCGATTAGATAATCCATCACTCTTAATGTGGAATGTGAAGTGTTGAGTCTACATGGAGTTCACATGAACACACAGCAAACAGGTGGGCAGGATCACTCTACCAGTTGGTTTTTAAAAAACAAATGGACGACACAAAACCCTGCTCACTTTGCACACTATATACGTTTCATCTCTACTCAGAATGAACTTAAAAATAATGTTTCAGTTAAAGACAGTTATTACAGAAATGTTATGACTTATGGCCTTCATAAGGAGCATAAGCCACAATAAGTCATTATTAAAGACATTGGCTGATCAGAGTACTGTAAGTTGAGTCGACGAAAAAAGTGGTAGGATAAAATATAAAAATATATGAATTTGTAGTTTCTGTTTTGAATTGAAGCTCTGAAAATAAGTAATTTCCCAAAATGAAATGCGACAAACCTGTGTCCATGTGCAGCAGCATGACTGAAGCAGTTCATGTCTTCATAAAGAGATGATGTAAGAGCATTTCCATCATGGCTCCTTGATAAGGGGTCAGCGCCACGTGCCAGGAGCAACGTCACCATCTCATAGTTACCTGAGAAACACATAAGCACTTAACATCTAGACACATTTTAAAATCTACTAAAAACTTTTAGTTTTTCTCCAGTTAGTTTTTTTTTTATGTACTCAATGTTTACTTCCCTGAGATCAGTGTATTGCAGTTTATATTAGATTCATAAACCAGCAGCACATTCACATTAAGGCGTTTTGCTCACTGTCACTGCAGCTCTGTGTGAACCATGTGTCTTTTACTACACTGTATGGCTTTCAGATGATCCTGTGGAGGAATGTGGGCCAGAAGGGACCAAACTACTGCAGGCAGCATTTCTTTTTTCACCGCACTTTCATTTTACACTCTAATTCCACTAATACCCCCTCTCCCCTCCCACTACCCCTCCACAGTCACAACTTTGTGATCTATGGGAAAAGTAGTACCATGTGATACTGGATGCCAATGAGTTGTTAGATGTTTCACAGAAAGACAACAACCTCTCATTAATTTACCTCTTTTTCATAGCTGTTTTTGCATGTAGTGTATCAAAAACTTTACTGGCAACGAATCAAATGAGAACACAAACCCACTGTGCACAGGCAGCACTCCAACATGAGCTATGCTTTGAGCTGGAGTTTCTGCGTTTACCCACCTGCTGCAGACGCCAGCTGCAGCGGAGTGTCTGCCGTGGCCTCCTGACCATTTCGGACTGCTGCCCCCTCAACATTGGCTCCCGCATCCAACAGAAGCTGCAGACAAACGGCACATCCATTTATGAAATGTGTCTTGAAAGTAGATTAAAAGGACACTGGTTTATAAACGAGGTATAGCAAAGTGGTTAATTGTGCTGACAAACAGCACATAAGACATTTTTGTTCATCAAAAGTGTAAAAAAAATTATAAAAATGTTTGAGGTATTTTTTAAAATAGAGGTGAAATTTACAGCTCATGAGGGTTAGGGTTTCTTTTATAGCATGAGGGAACACATTAACGGTTATCCAACACTGTTTTTTCAGGTCTATGGTTAGATAGACAGGTCTACAACAAATGATAAAAGTGAAAATGGGAATAGGATAAAAAAAACACCATTCAGTGGGATTTTAATCCAACACTAAGGATACTGTTATGTTTTACCTGCACTACAGGGATGTGTCCATGCAACACTGCGAAGGTGAGAGCTGTCCAGTGTCGGCTGTCCGGATGTACAGAAGGATACTTTGGGGAGTACAATGGAACCTGCATATGCAGAACAGATTAGAAAAGAATAAATTCTCTCAAGGCAAAAACTGGAAATGTTTACACGGATAATCAGAATGGACTTTGGATGTCATTTTTGCAAATATATCTGTTGACAAATTGTTTGCAAATACATCATAAAGGTTGAGGACATCTGTTCTTTATTTACCGCCACATCAAGGTTGGCTCCAGCATCAATCAGCATCTGGACAAGGGCCTCATCTCCAGCTGCACAGGCATACATCAGAGGGGTCATACCCTGAATGACGAAGAGGAAAAGCACAAGATTAGGCAAAAAGAAGCCCATTTATCATGCATGCAAGCTTTCCTGCCTTCAGGTGAGATTACTTTGAATTTGATGAAAACTGGTGTACTTTAATAAAGAACAGAATCCACAGCTGATTTGTTCTAAACTTATCAACAGAGAGTTAACATTTAAATCAGTGCATCTACATGCAC
>CAEGAF010095038.1:0-16792 GCA_903067075.1 Micropoecilia bifurca | reverse complement strand
GAGAGAGAGAGTTATAGACAAAAAAAAAGAGAGAGAGAGAGAGAGAGAGAGAGAGAGAGAGAGAGAGAGAGACACAGAGAGAGAAAGAGAGAGAGAGAGAGAGAGAAAGTCTTTGTTGTGCTGGATCCTGGAAAAAGACTGTTAAGTTTGGCAGGATTAATTGACATTAGCACATGAAGTTGTGGAGAAAGCAGGAAACGCCACAGGAAATGCCTAAGACGGTGTGTAATGCCATCTTAGATCACTGCCCATTTGCACCCACTCTGTCAATGCTGATCATGGTGGGGGGTTGGTGCTTTTGGCACATGAGTGGGATGTTAAATATACAGAGAATCCTATGATGGTGCTGGGGGAAAAAAAGTTAATTTTGTGATTTCAATAAATAAAGGTTATTTCCTTGAGAAAGCAAATCAGAAATATTAATCAGATTTTGTTACTGTGATTGTTGTGATTGTGATTATTTAAAGTTGCAAAGCTTTAACTGAAAAATTAAGTGGAAAAGGATTAATTTAGCAGAGTGTCATAAAAAAAGTATTTGTAGGTTAAAAAAAGATAGCAAAAAATAAATAAGTAAAATAAAAAAAAGACTGGAAATCCTTGCAAATCAACAACACTGGCTCCAACAAGAGCCAGTATCCACGAATGGAGAAACCATGGAACATTGGTAAACCTTCCCAAAACAGGCTGGTCTTCTAAAATTTCCCCTAGAGAAATTTTGGAATGAAACAACACATCCAGGATGTCCCAAGACAATCAAGAAATCTAAAATACTTATTTCTATTAAGCTCTGTGTTTATGATTCGAGAGAAGGAAATTAGCCTCCATGGGAGAGTTTCAAAACCAAAAACCACTGCTGACCAAAAAGAACACAAAGGCCCGATTTGCATCTGCCAAAAAGGATTTTGATGATCTCCAACACTTTTAGAAAAATATTCATTAGACTGATCTGATAAAAGTTGAACTTTTCCAAGTACACTTGGGCTATGCAGCAAAAATAATAATTGAAAGCACTCAGCAATTCCACCTTTGAATGTTGAGGAATGACCTCAAACAGACTGTGCAAGTTCAGCTATTTCTTCTCAAACACAGCCAGGTTAGCTTGAAAAGGCTTCATGAAGGAAACCCATTTCAAAACTGCACTGTTGTTTTCACACAGGTTATCCTTGCATAAGATAAAAATTTGTTAGCGGCTCTATAACATTTTGGAAAAAAAGACAAAAATTCCCAAGTGGACAAACGCGTTTTCACAGCATCAGAGATTTCTGGATCTCCTGAAAGTTTGCTCACAGCCTCGCCCTCATATGTATTCACATTCTGTGAAACAGAAAGGTAGATACTGGTTATCTGATTGGCACAGGAAGAGTCCACTGTAAGTCTGTCATCATGCCCTCACAGAATCTGTTGGAAACACACGTGTATCAAGACAAACTCAGCATTATGAGAATGAGCAGGTGGTTGAAAGGTGCTGCCGGCAGATCAAGCAGAAGTCATGATACACATCAAGAAAAAAATCAGATAATATTCAGAACATGCTTTATCAGTATTTAGCATTCAGATTTCCTCCCATGTGAGCTCACAGATCCCATTCAATAGAAAAGAGGTAATGGAAAAGATTCCTGCCTTTCGGTGTGATGTAATAAGGTGTTAGCGTGGTAAGAGCACAGACAGACAGACCTGCAGGCACTTAATCCATTAGTGTCTGACCTTCTGGAGTGAACATTTTGACAAATCGCTTTGTTCGCAGATGAAAAATGCACCAAGTACTAATGATTTTCTTCTGTTTTTTTTCTTTAAAGCTTTTTGGGTTACATAACTAACCTGTGTAAAAGTTGTCCAGACCTGATGAGAATCCACTGAAAGAATCATCCTAAAAACTGCCAGCTGTCAAGGGAATGTAAAAATAGATCCACACTTCTATTTATTCAGTTCCATTTATTCACTCACCTCTTCTCACTGAAGTGCGGTTGCCCGTTGGGATCATGCCATTGCCAACACTTTTGGCAATAGTGCTGATTTTTTTAAAGTGAGCATTTCCACTGACCCCCAAATCCACATATAGGCTGCAATATTTAAACCCCACAGGTTTTGTGGCACCTAGAGAAATTTATCTCTTCCTCCAGGCAATTTGTTGAAAACAAGCAAAAAATGATCAACATAATACATGTAAAAAAAATTGATAGCAGCAAGCAGGATTTTGGACCACTGTTTAAGTTTCTTTTGCTGTCAAGTGATACCAGTTAGTCGAATGCATCCAGATCAATCATTTTCTAAGACAGTGAGCCCTACATTAACCATGGTGTGTGAGTGTCAGAGATAAACCAAAACATAAGACAGAATTTGATTTCAAGAGTGTCACTATCCTGGTTTTCTATGTATGAGACAGGAGCAGTCGTGGTAATTTCTTTTCCCACAAAAACTTAGAATCAAGCATCTGCTAAGATTATATTTAAAGCAAAATACATATATTAGTAACCTAGTGGTTCTAATGTGCTCCATGTTTTCTCCAGTTGTTACTTGTGTGTGACCTGCGAGTCATTTTCTCAGAAACCTGATCCATAGCTTCCTACAGTCTCCGTCTTTATCCATACATCTTTCTCTTACTTCACAAGCACATGAGTCAGAGAAGAAAACAGCCCCATTCACCCACTTAACCTCAGCACACATGCATTATAGGAGACAAGACCTTTGAAGCAATACAAAGACAAGATAGGGGCAGTTGTGGGGTCAGCTGCAAGCAAGAAGCTGTCAGTTTCTCATCCTTAAAACGATCTGTGAATGTCTGGCTCAATTTTGCCAAACTTTATCAGTTTTTTTTTTCATCTGTCACAAAGAGGGCACCGTTTATACAATTAATATTTCAAAAGTGCTGCGTGTCTCGATCAGTCAGGGTTTCAGAGGATTTCTTGATTTTATTCACCAGAATAAAATAGGAATAAACAAGACAGCAACTCTAAGTCTGGATCTGTATACAGGCTTCCCAGATGAAAGTTGTTGCTGAAATATTGTGGAATGAGCTTGGACATCACCAGCAGGCTCCTGTCCGTCCCCACCTTTGTGCTCTGTAGATAGTGGATGGATGGAACTAGGCTGTCCCTTTGCTAAAGTTAGCCATCCAATTAGTTCACACTCTAATTAGCTGGGAAAGCAGTAGAGGCATACCAGATTTCCCCGGTGTCCAAAACCCATTTCCCAGCCTGATTTGTGTAAATGAGGTCCTGGCAGAGACCTTGCAGTACATCCAAAAATTGTATCAAAAGAAAACATAGGAGTTTATATCAAACACAATGTTGTGCAGAAAAACACATTAGAGGTTTATTTTTGTGGTTAGAAGAAATATGTTCAGAGCATGACAAATGAGACGCTTTTTAAGAAAAACGTGGTCAACAGGAACAGGAGAAATCACTTTTGTAAAGTTTTCAAGTCTTTGCTCATAGGAATTACTGCTCCCTGGCATATGAAGCAATGATTTATTGAGCAAATATAGCATAAAGTCTGTATTAAACATGGATTGGGAGAGCACTGAAGATTTTCAAGGAAATGAAACATTCAGTTTCCCCGTTTTTATTCCCTCGCTTTTGGGTGGCCAGTTCCTGAGAAATCCACATGACTGTACTAGTTCAACATCCTGGTACCACTTTTTGAGAAAGGCAAAAAAAGAAGATTTGCGGTGAATGTTACTACAGTGTGTGACTGCATATGTGCTGAAGTGTACACAAAGGACAGGCTACGGGCCCAAGAATGTGGAAAGGAATATGAAACAATCAAAGCTCTGTGAAGGGAGTTCAGTTCTGGAAAACTGTTCGGATCAGGTGCAGCAGGGGACCCGAACAATGAAGCGCTCTGGGCTGGTGAGCAGATCAGTGTCAGATGTATCACTTATCATGAACAGGCCCGAATGCCTCACTCGACAGACACTCTGGACACATTAGGCATTTATAAAAGGCACGAGTCATCAGAGGGTCGGCTTAATGCATTCCGCCCAGGAGTGGGAGAAGGAAACTTCTGCTATCATCCAAGGTTTTTCGATTTGGATCAGCTCTCCTGTCTCCGATTCCCCTCTCACATGGTCCGCCGACCAGGTCGCATTGTTAGAGAGAGTCTAAAAGACCACATTCATAGCCAAGATACCAAGCGGCACAAGTGATAGCATACCGGTAAAATGAGTCAACTTATTTTGTTTTCGGCAGCTGCCAAAATTGCATGCCATAAATCACACATTTTACCCAATCTGGTTCTGTACTGGAAGTAAATATTTAAAGTCCTCCGCCTCAAGCAACATTTTGTAAGAATCTGGTTTCAGAGCAAAGCACAGAAAAAAAAGCACATTGTTATTTCTCTCTCAGTGGTGAGGAAGGGCTCTGGCTTTAAATCAAAGCATGGGAGGTCTGACTGAGGCATTAGAAATTCATGCACTCCTACTTCCCTGAAGGGACGAGACTAAGGATCCCACCCATTTACTGGAAACGGCAGCGTCTTAAGGAAACCAATCCACATGTAAAGGTTGAAACTTTGCATCATTTTTTTAAACAATTACCTTAGATATATTACTATGGTGAATCATCTTTAAGGAATTTCATCCACTTTGTGCCAGTACCAGTATAATCCTACATCCTGGATACTGCCACCACAGCTCTTGACACTTAGTGTGGAATTCTTTGAAAGGCCCTCTTGGATCCTCCAAATATACTTTCAACACTGTGACCAAATAGTCTTTGTGTCCTTTGACTATTTAAATGTTTATTTTTTTTCTAAAAGACTTTTGAGTCATCCATGTGGGCAACTGCAATGAGTTAAAAAAAACTATGGTTTTGCAGAACTTATGTTAGCGAGGATAGAGATGCTCTTGTTTTGGCCTTCTCAAGCATGCTCAAGCATTCAGGTTTTGTATTTTTTTATGCATACTTGCAATCCCTCGTCCCTATTAAAATGACCTACTTCAGTGAAATGCCAGTCCTTGCTCTTCTACCCCTGAGTATCCCTTTGTCATGATCCATATTTTTGTGTGTTTATTTTTAGCGTTTTCTGTGTTCAGTTTCCTTCCCGTGAGTCTCTGTCTCTGCGTCTTCCCCGTTGATTGCTTCCCAGGTGTGTCTAGTTATCTGATTACCCTCCCTGTGTATTTAAACCCACCTGTTGTCTTTGTCTCTTGTCGGGTTCTTATCTATCATCGTGTGTACGTCTAAAGCCAGTTCTGTCGCACGTCTTACATTTCTCTGCTCTCCAGTAGAATTGTAGAAGTCCTGGTTAGCGTTAGCTCTCATTTTTCAGTCCTCCGAGTATCAGTTGCTACCGGTAATTAGCTGTGTGCTATATTCTCTGCTGTGCCGCCTGTGTTGGACTATTTGAGCTCTCCTTATTAAACCATCTTCATCATCATCATTTGGGTCTCAGTGTTCATTCTCTCTCACCGGCATCACCCACAACTTGTGACACTCTTTAGAAAGGACCCCATCAATAACTTCATGTCTCAAGTATCAACCACAATCCCCTCAACAACAGCAAGTGGACATACATAAATCTTGGGCACATGTATTCCCAGTTGACACCAGAAATAGTCATGAGGGGAAAGGAACTGCAGTAACTCCCTCATTGACTTAAGACTCCAGAGGAGAGCCTATGAGTGTCTGGGTGATAATTCATTCAGTATTTTTTTATATGGTTACATTTTGAGTTTAAATCCAGAAGCAGAAACCAACTAATCTTGTCAAACAAGCTTTGGCCTATTTTGACACCTACTTGCATAACTAACATGAAGCGCAAATAAATTCAAACCGCAAGTGAATTGATACATACATTCACAGTGCTACAAAGCAAAGTCATGAGTTGAAAGGGTCGGGCAGTTGTTGGAAGCGTGTTCCTGTTGAGACTCTGTGATTGAATCTATTTTCTGAGGCCACAACAATGCCCCCATTCTCCTCTGTGCCTCACGCTTGATTGGCCGCTCTGAATAAGACTCCAAGCGAAATAATCCATACCCCTGAACCCCCACACAGCATTCTCAATACACAGAAGCACACAGGAATCCACATGTTGACACTTAAATAGTTACACATGTTGAGGCTCATGAAGCTTGGGCACGGCCTCTTGGAGAGTTTGCTGCTGCCAACCTATCTTTACTTTGTTTTAAATGTTTATATTCACACTCACACAGTTAGGTAAATAAAATACACACAAGCAAGAAAAGAAAAAAAAGGAAAACAGCAGGTTGTGTGTTTTATTCAAGTGGAAACGCCTCAGCGCAGAAATCCCCTTTAACAGTTTGGAGAGACATTGAAAGTTAGGAGTCCTTAGGGCGCCCCCACGTGGAAACTTTGACGAACTGCAAAACAGTTAGGCTGAAATACAGATAAGATGCTCACGATATGATGCATTTTGTAGCCTCACAGTGGCATCAAATCAATGAATTCTGTATTAAAATATTATTTACAACTTGGTTTGTTGTGAAATGAATCACGTCTCTTCAGGATGGGACTTATGACTTCAAAGAACTACCTGTGTTAAATAGCAGGAATTTTCCAGAAAACATTCACATCCCATATTGCTTTCCATATTTTATCAACCTGTATATAAGGCAATTTAGGTATAAATATTTATGTGATTTTTATTTCCCAAAGTGAAAACATATTTTTAAACATTTATGTAAGTGTATAAAAATGAAAACATTGAAAGATAGCTAATATCTACAGTATAAGGATCTTTTGGGGGGAGGACAAATGTCAGGGTTCATTTTAAGACAAAAGAGAAAAAGTAAGAGGGAGAGAGTGTAGGAGAGAGAGAAAGAGAGAGAGAGTATCAGCTGTTTCATTCACCAACAACACTTTCATTCTGAGGGTTGACCTTGGTTGCTCATCATTAGCATCGGAAACCAGGAAGAAGTGATTGACTTCATTTTGGTTTGTCTGAAAATATATTTTATAATTCTATATTTTTCAATATAACACAAAGAAACATTCAAAAGCATAGTGGAGGTCTTTTAGCAAAATTCTTTGTTACTGTTGTTATAGGACAACCAATAATTGGTAGTGTATGATGTTTTGTTGACGTTTTGTTTAATTTGTGAGATATCTATGCCGTCACTGTCTTTGTACTAAAACTATTCCCTGGTAAAAAAAAAAATTAAAAAAAGGTTCTTGCTTCTGGATTGCATTATACAACCGTAATATTTTAAATGGACTCAACTTTTTAAACCTTGTAGAAACATTATTCCCTTTTTCAGTAAATAATATTAAGTGGAGCCAAAACTGTATAACAAATGAATTATTCCTTTTGATATAACTAAAACTTAAACGTCCGTATTTTGAGCCACTTGGAGATTAAGAAGAGTTTCCCCTGGCGTTGGCCTCCTTACAGCAAGCTGTCTTGTTTTGATAAGAGCTTTGGGGTGGCGAGCTCATCATGTAAGCTCGTTATCTTTACAGCCATTTAAAGAGCAGTTTCTGGTCTTCTAGGACACGTGAACTTTAAATATCGCTGCAGTTGGTTTGTTTTTCTTGTTGGACAGATTCATGCTTTGAACAAGGAAAGTACTTGGGATTGTACAACCTGAAAAGTAAGTAGAGTTAATATAATTATATTTTGCACAAAAAATATATTTTAATACTTCTAACTTGTGTACTAAGCTCTGTTTAATTGAAGGAACCCTGTGCTCCATTGTTTCAGTTTTTTTTTTAAAACAGAAAATTAAAACTATTAATTTGTCATTTTTGAGGATATAAAAATGTGTAAGAGGTCTTGGAATGTTCTTTATAACTACTGAACTATTTTTTTATTATTTCTTTCACTGTTTTGTTCAGCATTAAAATTTCAAACTGCAATGTATTATATTAGGATACAAATAGGAGAATATTAGGAGAAAAAAAGGTAATAGGCTACCAAACATAATACATTGAAGTTTGTGACAGCACTATGGCAAAAGGTGAGAATATTTCAGGAGAATGCTTTTAGATGCCCAAAGCACCTGTAACGAAACCTTAAAGTAATGTGACTGTAATTCCTGCAGTTCACAGGAATTATCCCCACAATAGAGCAGAGGTCGCTGCACATTGTGTGTGTGTGTGTGTGTGTGTGTGTGTGTGTGTGTGTGTGTGTGTGTGTGTGTGTGTGTGTGTGTGTGTGTGTTCTAAGACCAACCGCAGGTAGCTCTACGAGGACGGGGTTAATCTTTCCCCTCAGACAGTAAAAGCGGTCAGACGAGAAGGAGGCGCTACATAATCTCACATACAGCCTGCTGCTCATCGGAGCCCCAGTAGGGCCATTGCTTGGGCCTGCTGCCCAAAACTGGATTATGGTTCTTTTGCACGCCAGTGAACGAGCACTTGGACAGAAATACACTGACACCTGTGCACAAATGCACTGAACACGCAGGTGCACAAGAGAATGAGATTACGCAGAACGGCCTCTTTACCCCACTCTGTAAGGAGATAAACTCCTCACCATTTAATAGAGTCCAAGGGAGCAGAAGCAGTCCTGCTACTTTACATTCCTTTTCAATATTTATTTCACTTCTTTTCTTTGAAGCTAAATGATTTATTTTATTTACAGACACCTGTTTTGGTGAAATCACTCTTGGTTGATTGAGAGTTTCTGCATCAGGGGGATCATGGAGAAAGCGTCGAAAGCAGAGGAGAATGAGAAGGAAGAGATGGAAGAGGCAAAGGAGGCTTCAGGGCCTGAAATCAAGCTGGAGTCACTGGACAACTCCAACTTCGACACCCTCTTCCAGGACACGGCAGAGTTCGAGTCGGCCGCAGACCGTCTGGAGCAGGTGCTGAAGAGCATGGAGACGCTGCTGACGGACGTGGAGGACCTCCGGAGCCAGTGCAGCTTTCAGGCCTCGGAGCTGATGCAGGCGGCGGCGGATATGAGGCAGCAGCAGGAGGAGCTGAAGGAGAGCTACGCCGAAATGGCCCGGGAAATGCAGGACATAGTGGACTCTGTGGAGGAGCTGTTCAGCACCAAGAGCGCCTTTGAAGCCAAGGAGAAGGAAATGCAGAAGCTGAGCCGGCAGTTTTGAGACAGCGGAAGGGATGGACCCTGTTTTCAGTTGTGGGATGAATGCACTGTGTGGGGTGGCGGTTTGGACTCTGACTGTGTGAGACGCAATTTTTAAGCTGTTGACATGTGAAGAAAGGCTTGCTTGAAGTGAAAATTGTTGTTTTTAGTTTATATCTGACAACCGCAATGTGTAAGTCTTAACAAAAAATGTTATGTATAGAAAGCTGCAATAGTAATAAATTATGCATTTGTTGTAAACACCATTGTCCAGATTTTTGTGCTGTTGCAACTGCTTTGTACTCAGATATACATTTAAAGCTCAGACTCCACTTTGGCCCAGTTCGTGTTACAGAGTCATAATTTGCTTCAGTAAGTAATATGTCTTGCTAGTTTTGGAGATTTAAAAATGTGCATTCAATGATTCAATGTTTTTAAGCCAGAAAGACACAAGAATGTTGCTGTCTTCTGACTCCCCTTGATATATGTTTCAGACTGCGTCCCTGCGGTTTTCAACGAAAATAAACTAACCGAAGTATAAAAGCAATGTTTTCCTCCCCCAGTTCCACTGCTGTGACTTAATGGGCTGTGTTTAGTGGTTATGAGATGTGCAAAAGGGACAATCGGTGGTCAGACTGGGCTGTAAAAAACAGTAAGGAATAAATCAATGGGAAGCAATGGAAAGTTACAGCTATATTTTACTTTATGTTTTTAAGATGGGTTTAATTAATATCCAGTGATTACTGTTGAATCTGCAACAAGTATTTGTGCAACCAATAAATGTTAGGTGTCAAAAGTCATTTGGTGTGTAGAACATTGCTGGATTAAACGCATGCATTTATGCAAATAGCAGCTTTATGAAATTATGACAGTTTTTTTTCTTCCTTTTTATTTTTTGGTCACACTTACAATAAATGTTTTAGTCACCGTCTCAATAAATAGGAAATTTAGTTTACAAATGATAATTTTAGTCATAAAGAGAAAAAGAAAATTCAAACCAACCCGTAATTTTCCCCTTAAACCTCATAATCAATTTTGTCAACTCTGGAGGCAACATCAAGTGTTTGCAATAGCTGCCAATGAGTACATTGGATACAGAGTAGTGATTTTGGTCTACTTTTAATTCTTTTACTACGGCCACATCTGAGGATTATAAACCCTGGATGACCTGACTGAGGTTTTGCCACAGCATCTCAAGTGACTATGGCACTGTAACGTTAATTTACATTCAGAGATGGATAGTTTCAGATCACCATCTTTGTGTCTAACCCAAGTGAGCAGAAGCTTAAAGTCATGAAATTATGATCCAACATTCATCTTTAGGATTATTTTCTAGATTAGGAGTAATTCATGGCATCATCAATTAAGGCAAGTCATCCAGGCTTTGAAGAGGCAAAGTAGCTCTCATTCATAATACTACCACTGCCATGCTCCAGGACATCCTTGGAAATAGGTTTGCAGTATGATTTGGAGGATAACTATTTCCACTTTTTTAGATGCTAATGACTCCCTTTCTTATCTGCTTTTACATTTCTGAAGATTGCTGCATGATCTGTTTGTTTTCAAAATCTTTTAGCCCACAGCACCTCATCTGGTCAGACTATTTAAGTGTTTTCTACAGTTGTCAGCCCTGGGTGTAGCTACTGTTATTAAACCAAATAATACCACTAATCTCAGGTGATTTGTGATTTAGCAAGAAATACAATTTTGTCTTCAGATTGGGTAAAATTGGTTTGCTAAATCCATTTGCATATTAAATTATTTGACAACTGCATTTTATGTTTATTTCATTACATTCAATTTAAAAACAAAACTCTAAAGGTGCATGCAATTCTGCATATAACGGAGCAAACCCTTTTTTTATGGGGACGTATATAAATAGTGCTAAAAACAGAAGCTAAACAAAACTTTTTTTCTGGAAAAATAAAGTCTTCTTGAATGGCTGTAACTTGACACTTTCTGGGCTGCGGTTTTGGCAAGCAAGCCAGAGGAGAAGATAGAAATCAGTGTGTCTGTGCCGTCTTTCATCTTGTAGATCCACGTTCCTCTGAGGTGCTGATCTACCAGCGGAGGATTCCCTTAAACAAGGTAAGGCAGCATTATCTTTAAACACGTTTTCACCTCTCTCTTGTGTAAATGACATTCATTTAGCATCACCAAAAGACATCACTTCCACATGCGAATGAAAATTATGGTGAATCAGTTATGACAAAAGTTGTGTATGCCTGCTTGCACATCTTTGCATTGAGATTTGAGTTATTTAGCAGCTTTTCTCATTGATAGTTTATAAGAGGCTTTTGGTGAACATGAACATCCTGCAAGTCCTCGGCATCCTGCAGTTGGTTGTTCCTGCTTTTACAGTAAGTCAATTTTTTCCTTTTACCTGTTTTATTAAATACAGCTAACTGCATGTTTGAGTCAATAATAGTTCTGCATACAGCTCATAGTAAACTGAAAAAATAAACCTAGCACTTATGGCCTACTTTTTTTTTATTAAAATAAAGCAGCATGAGTAGTTTTTTTTTTCATGTGAAGTTTTAAATTGCAGAATAAAAATTATGATTTGATTTGTTATATTTTTGTACTTATAACCTGGTACTGCTAGTTATCGCCACACTAGGAAGAAAGGTATTGTGTGATTTAAAGAAAAAAAAAATTGTGTAATCACTGCTAATGTCAGTGACATGCTACCTCCATCCATCCATCCATCCATCCATCCATCCATCCATCCATCCATCCATCCATCCATCCATCCATCCATCCATCCATCTGTAGATAAAATTGACATTGACACGGGGAGACGTCTTCTACCCGTCAGTAAGGCCACATTTGGGTACCGACTTACCATTCACCTGTTACAAACCAAAGCATCACCATTCATTAATATTAGTCAGCTAGTCTACATTTTGTAAATCTTAAATTTGTCCTTTTAAGCTTATGTTCCATTTTTATTCAGACCTGTTCAGATTCAGGGTTGATTCTACAAACAATACTAGTTCATCTAGACAAGGTTTTGTTTTCCCTCAAACCTTCACAGTCTAAAATATATTGCACAATAAGACAATTTCACAAAGGAAAACAAAAGTGACAATTTTGCTCAAATATTTTACTTGTACTTTTAAGTTTTTAGAGAAAACTGTGCTTTTGCTGTCATCACACAAATGATTGTGATTATATGCCAAGGAGCAAGTTTGTATATTCATTATGCAACACACAGGGGTTGTTGGTTTGTGGTTTCCAGTTCCAGCTTCTATTTTAGTCTCATTGTGCTCTCACACTTTGGCCTGTTGGTTTGCGGCGGCTTGGATTTGGTGTGAGGAAAGCAGCGTGTGGGCCAGAGGCGGCACGGAAACCCTGTTTTTCTTTCTTTTTTTTTTTTTTTTTTTTATGTAACTTCATTTCCATTTTTTTATTTATGCATTCATTTTGGCAGGTGACACAGCCGGTAAATGACTACTGGGGAGAGTTTGGGCCCTATGGCCCTTGCAGCCGAACCTGCGGCACCGGAGTGGCAATGAGAACCAGGAGATGTATTACTTCAAGGTATTTAAATACTCACTGTGAGACCAATATAATATAATATAATATAATATAATATAATATAATATAATATAATATAATATAATATAATATAATATAATATAAAGTTATTTCTCTCCTGCAGGACAGATGGAGGACACAACTGTGTAGGATCCTCCAAATCGTTCCTCACCTGTAATACTCAGGTAATTACATTAACGCCCTTAAAAACATACTCAGTGCACACAGGAACACAATGTGGAATACTTAGATATTCAGTGCTTGTTTTTGTTGTGACAGGCCTGCCCTGTTGGATCAAGAGACTTCAGGGAGGAACAATGTTCAGAGTTTGACAGAATGGACTTTCAAGGAAAACGACACACATGGGTGCCTTATTATGGAGGTATAGTCTCTGTTAGGGTCTCTTAAAATATGTCGCCACCATCAAGAAGAAAAAAAAGGTTTTACAGAAACTTTTCTGCTTTTTAAGTTTTAACATAAAGTTGGATTAATATTTCATAAATATTCTACTACGTAAAAGTTTAATTAAAATGTTGACGACAAACATGATTTCAGTGTTTCAAATTCCAGTGTTTCAAATTGCACAGTATTCCAGGAATGAACTGCGTAAAACTCCTGATTCAGCGTGTTGCTGATTACTCCTTTAATATTCCAGCTTCTAATCCATGTGAGCTAAACTGTGTACCAAGAGGACAAAACTTCTTCTACCGCCATAGGCCCACAGTGGTGGATGGGACCCCATGCTATGTGGGGCGCACTGACATCTGTGTGGATGGAGTTTGTCGGGTAAGATTTGAAGCCCACTTTTTAAAAAGTAACCATTTTCTGTATCTTCACAAACGAAAATTATTTTGAGGAATCCACACGCTAAAATTTGACATTTGGTGGTTCAATCTGGGGGTGACAAAGTTATGTAGTTTTCCATTTCTAAGACTTCACACCTAAACGTATTGTCACTCTGCTGATGTGTTGTCTTTTTCCAGCTATTGGACCATAGAGAGTTTATGGGTTTGGATAACGACACAGTCTCTGTCCACTCCTCTACTCCTGTCGCTGTTTCCCCCCATCCAAGAGACACACGCATGTACATCTACAGGGCCGGGGTCTATGGGGAATGCTCTGCCACCTGTGACGGAGGCATGCAGTACCGCAGCGTGGAGTGCTGGATCCAGGACCCGTCAAACCCCCATGTGGTCGATGAGTCGTACTGCATCACGCAGCGCCTGCAGAGGCCACAGAGTCAGCAGGCGTGCAACATGCATCCATGTGCTGCTGCAGAATTCAGCGTCTCCAGCTTCAGTGTGGTTTGTATCTCACAGTGTGGAACCTTTGATAGGTGTCATAGAAGCTAGAATAAGGTTAATGCTGTCTTTTCTTTGTCAGTCTTGGACTTTTGCTTACAGTGCCTTGAAAAAACAAAGAGATTTAATAAATGAAAACCTGAAAAGTGTGGTGTGCATTTACATTAAGTCCCCGTTTGAGGACTTTTTGAACTTTTGCTCTATAAAAACATAGCCCTGCTTGCTAACTGCACTCTGGTTTCATCTTTAGATTTACGTGTTCTGACCAGCTTCTCAGCTCTTCTCAAACAAACCTCTACTACATTTATAAACTAGCTGAATTTACACTGATATTTACTTACTCATAGGTCACAGATGGACTATTTTCTAATTTGGCAAATTCTGAATTGATCAAAGTTATCACAGTAAAGTGGAAAGATTTTTAACTTGAGAAAAATATGAAAACCATTTCTTCAATGTACTATAATTGTTCCCCTTCACAAATGTGCATTAATTTATGTAAATCTATTATGTTAAGGTACCATTAAAATAAATAAAAGTTTGTGTTTTTAACCTAAGAAAAAGACTAATTTAAAGCACTAATGTAAATACATTTGCTTATAACATAACTACATAGACAGCCAGGTTGAACCTATAATTGGTTGTCAGTGTTCAGTGACCTGTGGTG
Source organism: Micropoecilia bifurca (assembly GCA_903067075.1). Taxonomy (NCBI): domain Eukaryota; kingdom Metazoa; phylum Chordata; class Actinopteri; order Cyprinodontiformes; family Poeciliidae; genus Micropoecilia; species Micropoecilia bifurca. The sequence goes on along the minus strand of CAEGAF010095038.1, from coordinate 2,293 downwards.
AAGGGCAGCAGACGAGGGAGGTGGTCTGTGTGGGAGCGAGAGGGGAACACCTGCCTGACCACGCCTGCAGAGGACTGGCCAGACCTGCTTCTGTCCAGACCTGCCGCCGACCTGCCTGTCACACGCATATTTTCTGGCATGTGACTGACTTTGGACTTGTAAGTTTAAGAGCAAAGTCTCTGCGAATGCATTTAAAAAAAAATTAATTTGCATGAGTACGTCAGCATTAACAACTGGTCTTAAATCCGCAGTGCTCCAGAAGCTGTGGAGGTGGCGTGAGGGAGAGGAAGGTTGGCTGTTTTGATGCAGATCTGAATCCCTTCTCTGAGGATCAATGTGGATTTGACAGCAGACCCATATCTGTCGAAACATGCAATGCGCAGCCCTGTAACAGACCACAAAGTGAGCCAAACGTTGACTGAGCGTGTTTTGGTTGGAATATTTGTGCTTTTCAGCCGTTACAGCCTTATTTCCTTCCAGCGGTTCCAAGCATCCAGGATTCAGGGGCTGGTAGAGGCACTTTAAGGTTTGTGCCCCATGTTCCAGGGGAACAGTCAGGTTTGTTTCAGGTCTTTTCTACTTTTCAACTGAATAATTCGCAGTCACAGATGGTTGCAGTTGAAATTGTGATGTTAAAATAACAAGATTTTTCCTTCTTATGAATAAACATTTGTTTATTGAAGATTTTTTAAATTTTTCTACTTTTCTTTTATTTGTGGACCTACAAAGAAGTACCAAGGTCATCTGTATAAATTTTAAGTTTTCAAAATAGTTATTCTGAGAGGTCAAATATTCCTCAGGGCCACTTGGTGGCCAGGGGCCCCTAAGAAACAACTTTTTATGGTCACTTGCATATTCTAAAAGCTATGGTTTTTTAGTAGCTTTCAGAAAAAAATGCTACTTTTATTTTCCACTAAATGATCCCAGTATTTCTACTCGATATTGATAGATTTAATGGTTATTCCCAATGCCGATTACTTTGGATTTAAGAACAGCATCATTCAGTGAAATTGTTGCCCTACCCTCTCGTGTTAGGTCTGCCTTGTGTGCAGTCACGGTATGGATGCTGTCCTGATGGCCACACACCTGCAACTGGACCCAGGAACCAGGGCTGCACACAAGATGACTGTGTTCGTAGCAGGTAATGTGCTATCTGGATTATGTCGTTTAAACCAGTATTTGACTAAAGTAAGTTGCTTTGTACCCATTAAAAGTTTTCTATAATAGAAAGACCTTCTCATCCTCAGATATGGCTGTTGTTTAGATGGAGTGACACCAGCTACAGGGTTCGGAATGGCTGGATGTCCTGAGTACCAAACACCTGGGGTAGGACTCAAATTCAGTTGATTTGGTTAGACCTTCACATTTTAACTTTCCTATATTTTTGTGTAAATTTGTATAAAAGTCACTTCATTGGACTTCAGGCCATACAGTGCCACCTACACGGCAACCAGTGTAAATACCTAAAGACATCATAAAACAACAGTGACCTTTATTAACTAATCAATATTGGTAATAGTTCAAAAAGAAGAAAGAAGAAACTAAATTTGGAAATGAAATGCAAATTGTTCAGCTTCCAATACCAAAGTCTGATCCATTGAAGTGTTCTGTTCAAATCACCTGACTTTATTTGATGTAATGACAGGGTCCAAGAGAGATGCCTACGTACATCTACAGGGCTGGAGTCTACAGCGAGTGCTCTGCCTCCTGCGACGGAGGCGTCCAGTACCGCAGCGTGGAGTGTTTGGTTCAGGACCCATCGAACCCCAGAGTGGTGGACGAGTCCTACTGCATCACCCTCCGTCTGCAGAGGCCACTCAGTCAGCAGCCTTGCAACAGACACGCTTGTGCTGCTGCAGAGTACAGCGTCTCCAGCTTCAGTGGGGTTAGTGTCTCACTCCAAATTATGGTCCAAGTATCACAGCGTTTGGTGAACCATCACGCTAAGCTAGACTGTTGTAAAACCGACGTACGAAGCAAGGTTTTTGTTTTTTCTTTCTCAAGGCTATATGGCCTAAGTGACTGAGTTCCTACAAGAATGCTGTTTGCTCATATCCTCTTAACAGTTTTACATTTTCTTTCAGCTGAGAGAGTTTTCTATTTCTCAGTAACTGTCAAAGTCATTTGTAGATGTTTTTACAGGGTCTACGCTGTTGTAACCATCTTGACGACAAAAGATAAATGGATTTATTTCAGTGGAATGTGGTTTTGCCTTTTGTCAGTGTTCAGTGACCTGTGGTGAAGGGCAGCAGACGAGGGAGGTGGTCTGTGTGGGAGCGAGAGGGGAACACCT
>CAEGAF010095035.1:0-30014 GCA_903067075.1 Micropoecilia bifurca | reverse complement strand
GTATATATTTCCACTACTAATTTTTACTTGCATCACAAATATTACACTTTCCAAATTATAGCTACACCATTAATTCATTATTATCACTATACACAGTATCTTTCTGACAAGGTATTCTAATTATTTAATCTTTAAACAAAGTTCACATTTCTTCTTAAAAAGAAAAAGGGCATCCAAAAATACAAATAAAAACCCTTAAATGTTTTATAACGTCCTTTTTTCAAAGCCAACATTCATACTACCGCAAAAGAGATTTGTTCCTGTGTGTGTAAAATAGAATAAAATTAACATAAAATGCAGTGTGGAAATAACTGCAAAAAAAGAAATAACACTTTCAATTTCCTCAAATCTGGTTAAATTACATTTGTAATTAAGATAAAATGTGCTTTAAGATTTACATGAGCAGCTCTGTAGATGTTTTGATTTGCCACAATCTGAAGTTTAAGGGTGGTTTGTTAGGAAACGTAAGGCAACAATGACGAAACATACAGTATGAAACAAAAACGCAATAAAATGGTAAAAAATAAGTTTGGATCCTCGACGGTGCAGTTGGGGTGATGAACCAGCTGGGGCAAATCAAGCAAAGTAAGTCCAGGCGTGATGTGAGGTTTAATAAGCCGCTCAAAATTATTCATTATCCTGGAGTCAGTCAGACTGGGTGGGCGGCAATCAGGCAGAACAGATTTTTGTGCCTGATAAGATTAGATAAATGCACTTATATGCATTTATCCAACATTGTACTCAAGTAAGATTAAAAAAGTTTACTGTATACAGAGGCTCCTTGAACACTGAGTAACTGATGATGTCATCAGATGGAGAAAAATATAGCTTCGTGTGCAAAGACTAAAACAAAAGCAATTAATCTAACGGATGATGATGTTATTACACATTTTCTTAGGCGTTCCAGAAGAAAAATTTGCAAAATCAGCAGTGACAACTCACAGTTAACAACAAACCGCCTGGCAAACATTACAATCTGGAAATATATATGCCCAAAACAAGATGGCACACAGCAAACGGTCGCTAAATTTATCTCAGGTGGCGTGCCAAGCCTTCGACGGGCCAATCCGTCCCCAGAGACACTCTGACAGCACAACGAAAAACAAGATCCAGTGGAGTTTAGACCGAGTTCGGTCTGTGTGAAAGCGCCGATCCGCCCCACGTCTAAATTTACTGCAATGCATGTTGACTGGAGCCTCAGCGTTTTCCATCACTGCCAAACAGAGAACTAAAATGTGTAGGAACATTTATTTTCTGACACAATGGCTGTACTTCTACAGGCAAATTTACATTTTTAGCAAAGAAAAATGAGTAAGAAGCTCAAAAGGGAAGGCTGGAGTTTCTACTGTGAGAAACTAACGCTGGAGAGACGACAAAATCCAAGCCCACAGTGATTAATGAAGCCACGGCCTTACATGAGGTCCAACAGAAGCCATTTCTAAACCACGTTTAAAAAAAAAAAAAAAACTATTTAGATCTGGCGTATAGCAATAACTTGATCCATTAAAATTCCTGCCTCGCTGCTGATCCGATCAGCAGAAGTCTAGACTGTGCATAATGGGACAGCGGAGGATCACATAACATAGCCTGGTGGCTAATTATGTGAACCGAGGCATGTCGCCTTATCAAAAAGTCCTAAAAATAGCCTATTGATATGGCCGACTACGCGCTGCGTCACTCAGAAAGATGGAAACAGTTTAGTTCCGAACCCAACGATCGGACCGTCAGCTGTCACTCGTGTTGTATCTGAAAGCATCACCTCACACCTGACTCTGGGGTCAAACTGTGGTTGATTACCTCAGAAATATGCTGAGAAAAAAAAAAAACACGCATAAATCTTCATCTGTGGTTCAGAAAAGTGATTTAAGTAATTCTCCCTCCTCTGGCTGAGAGTCCCAGGTGTAGGCTGGGAGAGAGAAGCGCTGCTTGTTGAACGGTGAAATAGAGGTTAAGCCTCATTTCACATCCACTTTTCTTTTTTTATAGACGGAATCGTAAAAAACGGACCAAAATAACAGCATGTAGGGGAACGCAGAACTCCACAGTAGGGTCATTACAAAATAGGAGAACAGCCTTTTTAGATTTCAACGAGTTAGAAGGTGTGTTTGTGTATGATTTATTTATCTTGAGATCGGAAAGAGTTTGGGTGAGTAAGACCACTTTATTTAAGTGAAATCAAATAATACCCAACAATAGAAACTTAAAGTTTGCAGGACATAATTATAAATCTTCTTCTACATCAATTGAAAATATGTAAAAAGCTCTAAAATAAGAACAAATGTTTGTCAATAGAGGCACCGATGAGGGGTTTTCTTACCCAGGTTGTCCCCCAGTGTACTATAAGCCTGGCGGGCCACCAGGCTTCACTTGTGCCCCCACCAGGGTGTGTATTGCTTATCTACTTAAATCTTTTTAAAATGTTTGCATTTTTTAAGACTTTATAGTTGGTGTCCAGGTATTAATCTTCCAATAGTGCATAATTATCTGTGATATTTTCTATGTTCCTGTCAACTTAAAAAAAAAATAATTCAAAAACACAACAGGCTGCTGGATGAATGCCTGCCCTAACACCCGAACACCGGGCTTAGCAAGCGACTTTCACTTTTCCTTGAGGTCCAACTTGCTGGTTACTGTTTTGAACAAATAGGATTTTTCTAGTTTTTCTCCAAGGGACTTTAAGTCAGAAGAGAAAAATGTGCTGACAGAGTTAGAAAATGAAGGAGATCCTTGGTATTCCATATGATTATTTATGCAGTTGGCTTATGTTTATAAGGCAAACATTTTTTTCAGTATTTGATCACAAGAGTGTTTAAGAAAAGACATACAAATTTCAAACTATAGCTTAAGTCTATTGGTGCTTTACCTCTTCAGAGTTTATGCAAGTTTCCCAAATTTAAGATCATTATGAATAAAATTTAAGATCTAGCAGGAAGACAAATGTACAAAAGAAAAGCAAGAGACGAAAACTACAATTTCATGGCTCTAAGCAGAAGCTTTGTGCTTCTCACATGGCATGTAGCTCTCTAGATTAGCAAGATTAGCAGCTTGTTACCGGTAGCCTAGCGCCTTGAGTCACAGTGAGTGATGTCAGCGCATGACTCAAGCTTTTGCCTGATAGAAAAGTCCAGCAGTCTAAATAGAGTAAATAAATTAAATAGTCCTGCCGTGACAAAATTCAAGACCTGTTTATAACTTATTTAAGACCAACTTACATTTTCTTAAACAAATGTAAGACTTTTAAGGCCTTAATTTAGCATCCTGCTCAATGCATGGTGACCGATAAACTCGGGTCAAAACCAATTTGTCATCGCTTCGGTTATTTTTAACTTTTTAAATGTTGTTCTAACTTGATTTGGAAAGTCTGGGTTATGTGGTATTTTCTTGTGATAAAATGTATGAGCAGAAATAAATTTTAATCTTTCTTCATTGTTAACCAACTAGGGATGCGCAACATATCAGCACCAACATCGGTATGGGCCGATATTATTCATTTTTTAACATATCAGTATAAAACTGTTAAATACAAACAACCTTTATTTATTTTTATCTATTTCTGGTTAGGTTTTTTCCAAATGTTTCAAATGCAGTTAACCCCCATAACACCAATATTAATATCAGCTATCAATATTGGCTCAAATCTTTGTATTGGTGCATCCCTAATACCAGCGCTAATAATTGGGATTTTCTACATGTCCATTTTAGTCAAATTCATTTGAACTCCTTTAATAAAACCCAAAAGTGAAGAGAAATACCTAAATAATGTACCTAAATAATAAGTAAAGATTTTCTTTTGAGCAAAACAAACTTTGGTTTTAAATGCATTGTAAACAGCATAAACGTGAAGCCTAAAATTAGTAGGAATTTTTTTTTAAGAGAACGTTTTTTAATTTTTTACCCTCAGCTGAGAGCGCCCAGCAGCTGGGCGCCTCGTCGGTGAGTTTCACTCCTTCTGGAAGCGACATGGTGAGTGACAGGATGACAGTCTGGCCCGCCGACGCCGAAACTGGAGGCAAATCCTTCCTGACAGCTGATTTAGGCAGCGTGGGGACTTTGGTGACTCCCAAAGGCTTCACAGATGCTGAGTCTATGCACTCAGTGGAGATGTGGAGCTGGTTGGGAGACATATTTAGGTGTTCGGATTAATACAGAGCAAGGAGAAAGCTACTTATGCTCACATTGTTCTTTTCTGTGTCACCTTTTACCCAAACGCAGAGGGCAAAACGCTTTTAGGAAAGATTAATTACACAAACATGGACAAAATGTAAAAGTCCTTGCTCAAGGTTACAAACACACACTCTTTTCAAACACACACACATACACACACACATGTCTGACCAGAGAGACACTGTTGGAGTCCAGGTTGAGAACTTTGATTTTATGGTTGTTGGTGTCAGCCACGTAAAGAAGGTTCCCGCTGATGCAGATTCCTCCTGGTTCGTTGAAGCAGGTTTTGGTGAACTGGGGGCCCAGAGCATCTCCAGCTTCTCCTGTCCCTGCTAACGTGGTGCACTGCTTCGTCTTTGGATCCACCATCTTGATCTGAGCACAATGAGGCAAATTAAAGGAGGGTTAACCTTAGAAAGGGTTCCAGTACTTTCCCAAAAGCTCAAACATTTTAATGGTCAAAGTTAAGCTCTTAGTCGACTTTTGGCTAATTTTTCAAATTTAAATATTAACGTTCTGCATAAATCTACAGCTGATGTTTTTACAGAGGTCAGGCTTTAAATACCAGCAAAAATAAAATACAAAATTTACATGAATGTAGTGAGGAAAGATGAATAAAAGATCAAAACAAGGACGGTAAGGACTGAGAAAGGAAGGAAAGAATGAACAATGTGAAAGAGCAAAATAGTAAAAGGAAGAGAGTGCAAGAAAGGAAGACAGAGCAAAAGAGAGTTAGATAGAAAAAAAGAAAAAAAGAGAACAACTGAAATAGCAAAAGGAACCGAAAGACAGAAAAAGAAAAAAAGAACAGTAAATGAGAGTAAGAGCAAAAGTAACAAAAGAACAAAAAATGTATGAGGAAATAAACAAAAGTAAAAGAAAAAGTAGAGCAAAAGAGAGAATGAAATAAAGAGCAAAAGAAAGAACGAGTGAAAGAGCCAAAAAGAACAAAAGGAAAGAACAAAGGAATAGAGAAAAGACAGGACCGATAGACAGATGCAACATTTTTAGACAAAGGAACAGAGAATACGGTTTGTCATTTTTATATTAGTCCATATTTATTCAGGTCTAAGAAACACTTTTAAATTCTACACTTCTTAGGACTCTTTTGAAAGCCTGCATTAAAGTCAATTTATGATGCTTTGAGTGAGAATTAGAAACTTTCTGTAATCTTTCAGGCCCGAAGGAACCTAGAATGACGCCAGAGCCGCTAAACGTATGAAGAGTTCTGATGGTGCGGCCTTGTGACGAGCCTCGCTTACCTTGTGGTTATAGGAGTCGGCCACATAGAGCCGGCTTTGTTCGGCAGACCAGGCCACACCGAGGGGATGCTGCAACTTGGCATCCACCCCCTTCCCATCGACGTCCCCAAAAGCAAAAAGGTTCTGGTGGATGGAAGACAAAATATTCATCAAGTCAAATCAAAATCCAAACGTAAGAAAAGGTGTGAAAAACAAAAAACTTCAATGGTAACCAACACGTTTTAATAACAGTGGAAAGGTATTTTGGTTTTATTAGAACAAATCCAAAACAAGTCTGAGGATCATTTGGAGGAAAAATACAAGTTAACTTTTATGTTCTTTTAGTAATTAGAGAAAATGAAGAAATTGTGAGCGACAACAGTGTTAATGAAACAACGTTGCTTCTAAAAACTAACTGGTTTATAAGAAGGATGACAAATCCAAACAGATGGCATTTTATTCCTGGTCGCTCAGTTCAGACAAACTTATTTCTGTAGCAGAACAGTGTAGAGAAAACATTACATCTTTTAAACCTCATGAAACAAATGTTAGTTTAAACATAGCTAAATGCTTTTATTAGAAAATGACAATTGGATGGATAGATGGATGGATGACAAAAGGAGAAATGAAGGAATGGAAGAACAGCTAAAGGACAGATTGACAGATGAACACAAAAAGGATGAATAGACAATAATTTGATGGATGGACAGTAAAGGATGACTTGATGGATAAATGGATGACTAAAAGATGTATGAACAGACAATTGAAAACAAGAGGACGAAAAGGCTGTAATTTGATGGATGGATGGATGGATGGATGGATGGATGGATGGATGGATGGATGGATGGATGGATGGATGGATGGATGGATGGCAAAAGGAGGGATGAACGGATAAAAGACAAGAGGAAGAAAATCTGTAATTTGATGGATGGATGGAGGGATGGATGGATGGAAGGATGGATGGATGACAAAAGGAGGGATGAACTGATGGATCATGATGGATGTAAAAAGAGATGGATGAACAAATGGATGGTTGGATGGATAAATGGATGGATGACAAAAGGAGGGATGAACAAATGGATTATGATGGACAGAGGGAGGGAAAAAGAGATGGATGGACACTGATCAATTTCCAGTCAATCAGTGATTTCTAATTTTAATTGATGATTTGAAATCACCAAATATCAGTAAGATTAATTATTTAGTTGGGTTCAATAATCGAGACATGAAACTGCCTCTCTGCCTCTCAAGGTCTTAAATTTTATAAAAAGTGACTTTAAAACTCACAACTTTGTACAAATGACATTCAAAGTTACGCTTCTTGAGTTAGAGAGAAATAACTCAAGTTATTGTGAGTTAGGGTAACATTTCAAGTGTACAGAATCCTCCGTAAATTGTCTTATGCTTCAGAGCTCTTTGTTATGGGACAATGCATAAAAGCCAAAATTGAAATGCAGCTTAAATTGCTGGAAAACGTTACAACCCCAAAAGTTGTTTTTTCAGGCGCTGCTTCAGCAGGAAAACAAGCGAGTCTGTGTTTGTCTGTGAGCTTTTTTGTTTTAAATCAATACCTTCTATTTATGGAAGGAACAACCCTGAATCCTTGTGACTGCCTACGGCTTACAAAGATTTCTACAAAAGCTTCCTTTAAAATGGAGTAAATAATTTTTTAGAAAGCTGGAAATGTGTGCGGTTGATGTGTAACTTTTACAGCTTTTCAAAGCTGGAGGCAAAAACCATTATATTACCGATAAGAACAAACATAATTTATGATGTTTCCGCTTCCATCAGGACGACTCTATTTTCCTTTTGTTTTTTTGAAGTTGTGTGAAAAGTTTTACTTTTATAGAAATCAATTTTCAACAGATGAAGTAAAAACTTACCCCCTTAAAGAATAAAAGAAAGAGATCAATGAATTACGGATGCAACAAATGATTATCTTAATTATCAATTAATCGGTTAGTCTGATGATGAATTAGATTAAAACATTGGAAAATTCTGCAGATTTTTCATTTAAACCGATTTTAAATAAAATATTAAAAATACACAGAAAGATGCATACACATAAATAATTTTAAATAAGAAAATAAACATTCCACTGCCTAAAATGAAATAAAAGCATTTGCTGCTGTTTGTAGGAAACGACTAATCACTAGGTAAAAATATACTTACTTACCAACATCAACATTTGAAAAACTCAAATCTTTATTCTTAACTTAATGCAAAATTATTAAGTTAACCCTAACCCTTTTCGTTCAAAGGAAGTCAACATGTGACATTCATTTTAAACTGTAAATTAAACAAACAAAAAAAATAAATACAGTGTAGAGCACTTACTTTCTGTATTAACCCGATTAATAATTTGAAAAGCAAACGGTGCTTATGAGATGTTTTTTTTAATGTTGTTTTATCTTAAATGCAAAATGTATATAAATTTGTCTAATTTCGGCTTACTTACTGCTCTGAATACCTTGTTCCTTCAACAAATGGCCTTTTTTTTGAGTCAGTACTTCAGTGAACATTTAATCGATTACTAAATTAGTCGACAGTTACTTCAATAATCGATTCATCACAATTATGACTCGTTTCAGCCCTACAACAGATTCTCTCGATTAAATGTGTAAACTGTCTTTGTTCGCCTCAGGTCCAATTTGTTGACTTCACAATTTGTTGACTGTTACAGAGAGTGAAGGAAAAAAGGGGGAGGAGCTGACAGTTACTGGTTGCTACGGTAACCGCCAACAGTCAAAAGCAGCTGATTGACACAGCAAGTAAATGTCAGGAGGAGAAACAACTGAAATAACTGTTTCACTGTTTGACCTCAAAATTAATTTGAAGAAAATAAACCAATTCTGACAATATTCAGATCTACAATACTGTTCAAATAAAACCATTTTAAGATTCACTACAAAGTAAACTGCATATTTATTAGTCAATATAACCTTCACCATGTAGTAAATGGTATATTTACTTCACAGTAAATAGTACCACCATTTATATACAATGATGGTATTTACTGTAATGATATATTTACTATGTAGTAAAAATTAAATGGTGAATGTTATATTGACTAATATACCATTACTATATAGTAATATATTTATTATGTAGTAAAGTACAATACACTAAATAGTATACCATGAAGTAAATATACCATTTACTATACAATCACACACATCTACTATTTAAAACACAGTAATAAAACACAGCTGTTGTCTTATCCCTTTATTTGTTGCGTGTGTTGAACCCACCAGCGGGTCCCTCTCTCCTCCAACCAGGTGCTTGACGGCTCCGTCCTTCAGGGCCAGAGTGCGGATGGAGCTGCTCTCGCTGTCGGCCACATACAGGCAGCTCCAGGGCTCCTGTGCAGCCAGCGCCAGGCCTGACGGCTGCGCGAAGCTCGCCTTGTGAGGGTAGGCGTTGTTCCGGTTCTCCTCGCTGCCGCTGCCCGCCCACCGCACACACGCTCCCGCCTTACAGTCACTGTTGGAGTCGTACACATAAATAAATTGATTTCCTGCCCCAACTTCAATAACAGAATTGTAAACAATTTTTTTTTTATTCTGTTTTTACTTAAAGGTGAAATAAATTTAAAGATAACCTGAATAGGCACAATATGGATTTTATGTCTCAAATTAAAAGCAACTAGGGCTGGGTGGTATGGCATTAAAAAGAAATATATCTGATTTCTTCATATCAGATTCAATTTTAGTCCATTTTTTTTCTTGCTTCCTTCTCTAAAAGATGTATTATGAACATTTTCAAAAGATTACTTACTTCAGTAATTCATTCTGAGAGTTATACAACAGTTTTAAGGACTGGCTACAATCATTTTAAATTGCTGACATCTGCCATCAAGCATTTGCAATAACTGGAAATCAGGATTTTTAAATAGCTGTAGATGGATTTTGGCTCATTCGTCTTTGCATAGCTGCTCTAATTCAGCCACACTGGAGTGGTTCCAACAAAGAACAACCTGCTTAAGGTCATTCAATGAAATCTCAGTCCAATGAGGTTGGCATTTGTCAAGGTCGGTTTGGATAGTTTCCCCAAAATAAATGCACTGCGTGGCCAAAAACAGTCGATACCAAAAACACGCTTTCTAAAACTTTGTGGGACTTCTAGAAGTCAGTGTTTCAATAACTTTCACAAGACTTATTTCCATCCAGTGTTGCAACCATTTTGTGTTACTTCCAGGTTTTAATAATGTGTTGGACAGTTCTTAACCCAATTCCAGCAGTTTCTCCAATCTTTGCTTGATGCAAACCAATGATTTGACCCTTCGTAGACCAATATCTTTTCCACAAACACAGAATGTGTTTCTCTCAGCATCGTCTGTGCTTAAAATAGAGTTATTAGTGTCTTTTTAGCGGATATGGGATGGTGACCAGGTCTCTCACCCTCCTTTGGGCAGCTTTCCCTCCTCCAGGAACAAAGCCCAGATCTGATGGGTCCCTGCCATGGCTATCCACAGCACGTTGTCTTCAGCACCGCCTACACATAAGATTAAACCCCAAAACCAAAAAAGAATAAAAACACATTTAAAAAGCTGCAAATTTGGACACCAAGGATGCATGTTTGACATTACTAAGAAAGCAAATACTTTCAACCAAATACAGTTCCTCTCATAAAAAGTTAAACGTATGTCTAGATTTTTTCTTATGAACATGATGAAGTCTCCGTAAATGTTTATGACTGCTGTAATGAAGTGTGATTTGGTAAATCATTACACTTTTGATGAAAAGTCAACACTTTTAATTCAACTTTTAATGCAACTTTGCATTGAAAATGTAATTATTTACCGAATTACACGTCATGACAACAGTAATAAGCATTCATGAAGACTCTTTCGTGTTCATAAATGGTGTTATGTCATTCATGTCAATGTCATGCCAGTCATATGCACACGCCTTCAAATAAAGAGTCACGTTATTATTTGTCAATACTCCATGTTTTTGTGCCATTCTTTGTCCTAAGACACCAAATTTTGTTCCTCAATTGGTAAAACACAAACAATCAAATATTTTCTGAAAATGAGAGGCAAAGCAGGATTGGGATGAGATAATCACAGACTAAATAACTAAACAATGACACCACAGATTTACATAACGGTTAAATTTCCAAAAGTTCTGCTCATAAAAGTGTAGCAAAAATGTAATAAACATAGATTATTTATGCACCATTTTCACATTTCCAGACAGTTTTCAGGAACATTAAAGTAAAAACAGGGAGATTTGAATATAGTCATCTAGTTCCTTGATCCTTTCTAATATCTGCAACACTGAGAAATGGAGGCATAAGGAGATCTTCACGATTGATTTCATATCTACACGTAATGTATGAATCACACGCCCTTCATGAACCCATCTGAAAGGCAGAATATATATAATAAATCTCAAAGTGGTCACTTCCAACTGCTAACAGATTTTTTTTTCTCTTCACCTTCAACCATCTGCATGAAACCTGATCTGCAAAGTAACAGGGCTTGATAAAGTCTAGACAATATGAGAGATCAAATGGATTTAGGAATAATTAATGGATGGCAAGTGTGTGGAGAGAATACAGAATCAGGACAGAGGGGAATCTGTCTGGCAAACAATAAGAGAAAGGTCAAAAGAAGAGGAGGAGGAAAAAAAAACATACCCCTCAACTTCCAGGCAAAAACTCACCGGCAGTCCCAAGCGTCACATCCCACGGAGAGCTGATTGGCTGCTGGGGTCCCATAGCCCCGCCCTCTTTGTCTGTCCCCTGTGTCCCTACGCCAGCGAGAGTGCTGACTCGTCCCTGCACCAGGTCGACCTACAGCAGAAAGCAGAAAGGCAAACATTTCCATACAAGCATCATCACAAACAGCTGTCCAGGGACGGAGATGGAGACGGAGACGCTACCTTTCGAATCAGGTGGTTCTCAGTGTCGGCCACATACACAACGTCTCCTTTGATGGCGACGCCCTGCGGGGAGTTGAAGGAAGCTTCGGACAGGTCGCCATCTCGTCTACCTCTTTCAGGTCCTGTAGCAGAACCGCAGTTAATTCACAGAGAATGACTTCTCCTTAAAGCAGGGAAATACAGCTTTTATTAAAAAATATTTGTTAAAACTGTCACTGTATCATGAACGAACAGAATGAGACTAATGTGTAAAAGAAAAGTCAAGTTCCTGTTCCTAATCCCAGTGCTAACTACAGAAATACACATCTCAGTCAAAAACAACCAATCACAGCCAGGAGGAGAGTCTAGCCGCTGTCAATCATTCTTGTGTACGCGCCTCTCAAAGTCTCCCACTCTCTCTCTGCAACTACAGCTTCTCTCTGTCAGCAGACGCTGTCATGAATACTCATGCTAGTTAGCATAGCCTCTGATGACAGCGGATAAACAGTTTTCCTGAGATGGTAAGTTGTTTCTCTGCTATTAGCACGCTGAGCAGCACATACACAAGCTTATCGACAGCACAAAGACCTTCATCTTGGCTCTGATTTGTTGTTTTTAGGAGGAGCGTGAGGAGCTCAATCTTTTGACAGATTATCTGTCTCATACTGTCAGAGGAGGACATAGCGACTGTTTTTTTCAATTTTTTTTAATAAAAGTTAAAAATCCCAGAAACTGGTTGAACCATGTGTGATTTTCATCTTACAATTATGCACAACAAAGAGGTGATCTTTTTCAAAACCCGTTGACATTTCAGGTTGCAACATAAAAACAAGGGGTTGTGCAAAACGTGTGGCTGTAATTACTACATTGCTAATTACCAGGTGGCAGTTTCTTCTAAATCTCTCCACAAAGACGAGGTAAATCAACACAAAAATAAAATCCCTCCTCTACTTTCTTTTCTCGGTTGTTCACACTTAGGTCAGTGCCAAAATGGCAGCATGTTCTCGTCTCCGCTGCTGCCAACCGTTCTGCTGGTCTGAGGCCAGCACAGTCTACCATGTGGTTCCATTGAGAGGCACTGAGGCAGAAGCCTCACCTCACCGTCGCTAAAATATTCTCAATTATTGCTCATTATCTGTCAAATTTACCAGCATTTCTATATATTCTGACTTTACTGCACATGTGCATTTATCTGTACCTCCACCTTCGGGTCTCGCTACTGTTTTGCACATAAAGATAGAAATTTTTGACAATTTTTCCTCTGCAAAATAGCTCCAGATCACTCTGCTGTATGGTCAAGAGGTACTGAGACTCCGTACCTCCTACAACATGTAGCTGCTCTCCAGTGGCGGAAGAAACCACCAGGATTCTGTGATGACCCGTGTCGGCTATCGCCAGCCTCTTGTTGCCCTGATCCACCGCCACCTTCCCGGGAAAGGAAAGGATGCTGGGAGGCAACGAGTCCTTGTACAGCTCGATCCCCAGCAAGTGCGTCTTCAGCTGGCCCTGTTCCCAATAATATCGCAGCGCGCCGTCTGCGAAAAGAGTCAGCCGCTCGCTGTGGCCTTCGCCCACCAGGGAGAAGAGCAAGTTGCCGCGCGGCCCCAGCAGGACCAGTGTAGGCCAGCAGGAGACCTCCAGTTCGTGCCAGAGAGTCGCCTCGTTGTCGTTGACCACTGGGTGGCAGATGTCGTAGCGGAGCACGGCGCTCTGGATGTTGTCCAGGACCTTTGGAGGTTCAGAAACAGACACAACGTGAGTAAAAGATGAAATGCATAGTGGGAAATTATTTATTTCATCTGCGCTTCAAAGCTACTGTGAATATTTCAGCTTTCTTTCTGGTAATACAGTAATTAAAGCTTGCTGGTAGCTGAAAGCTAAGTTGATAAATTAGATTAAAAATACGCAACATTGTCATTTTAAGCCGAGTTAGAATTAGAGACAAACTGAAGGCCAGAGGGCCAAATCCGGCCCACCCTAACTTTTTATGTGGCCCTCTAGACTCTAGAGAAACACATAAATGTTATCAATCAAATCATTTTTATTCGTCATTATGTTTCTACAACATACCAAAATTGCAGTGGTAAAAAATTAGTTAAAAGCTCCAATCCGCTGCATAGAAACATTTTTTATCTATATTCTGCCAAATTATATTAATGTTAAAAAAGTTCAATGTTATTTAGCTTTAAGAAAATGGATTGACACCTGTGTATTTATATTTAATCTGTAGTTTTATCAATTTATTTTTCCACAAATGGAAACTACTGTTATTGGTGAGCTTCACATTCCTGATTTAGGGATAAAACAAGAATTAATGAGGTTTCACTTAAAGTTTAAATCCATGCAGTATGTTAAGATGTAGGAATTTATTAAAGCAATTATTGTAACAAAATACTCAGGTGTAAAAGCAATAACGCAAAAGGAATATTTTACCATGAACTTGTTGGTTTTATCTCTAATATTCACATTTCTACTGGCTAAAAAGATTTATTTGATTTATTATAATAAAGCATCCTGCATAATTAACTAGCCTTTAGTAAAAAAAAATGGCTAAAAGGCCTTAAAATAAGGGTTACCTATATGATACCTTTCATTTGAGAAGATTTATTCAGTGGAGGAAAAAATCCACTGTTCTTAACAAAAACACAGCTGCCACTTATTGGCTCCCCTGCTGTTAATGCTTTGTACACCGATCAGGCACAACATTACGACCACTGACAGGTGAAGTGAACAGTACTGATTATCTCCTCATCGTGGCACCTGCTGGTGGGTGGGATATATGAACACTTTGTCTGGCATTTTCTTTCTCTTTTCAAAGTTGATCTCTTAGAAGCAGGAAAAGTATATAAATTATATTTTCAGCTACATCTTGTAATGTCACATGTTGAATAGGATTTAGCTCTAAAGACTTATTTAGAAGATGGTTAGTTTTGCTTTAAGTGAAGCATTTTATGTCTTGATTTGCCTAAGTTATCCTGATGAAAGACCAACATATATTAAAATAAAACTTTATGCAGGTATTTAACATATTTTTCATTCATCCCACATTTCTGTATTAAGTTTTTAAATCGGTCTGACAATATGTTCACCTTAAATAGTGTGTTTTCTTTAGCAGTAAGTAGAAAATCATCACAATTAGCAAAACTTAAGGCTTGAAAATATCATCTGTGCCTAATTAATTTATGTTATGTATTTCACACAGTGAATTTACCACATTTTTATTTTTAATTACAGCTATTACTTTAGATAAGTTCAACTTTATGTGAGCAGCCATTTCTTGGATGCAATGTTCAGGGTTTCCCTCAGTGTATTATAAACCTGGCGGGCCACCAGACTTCACTTGTGCCCCCACCAGGCTTAGCGGTGCTTTTTTTTTCTTTTTAAGTTTTTTAAAAATGTTAGCATTTTTAAGACTAAACAGTTGGTGTTCAGGTATTAATCTTCAATCTTTCAATAACACATAATTATCAAGTAATATTTAAAAAATTTCTGTTAACTTTCAACATTTTTTAACTCAAGAACACAACAGGCTGTGAGATGAATGACTGCCCTGGCCCTCAATGTTCTTCTGTCATTCCCATTTTGAAGAGTGGCAGAGCAAAATATGTTTGTGTTGCATCATATTTATAGGCTGGGAAACAGGAAGTCATGGTTTACCAACTAAAACGCTATAGATATTGATAAATTTGAAAAAGCAGGAGTTTTTTATTACATGAAAATCAAAAATGTCAAAAGTGGAATTTAGTAATAATAAAAAAAAGATAGGATTTTTTTCTCCCACTTAATAAATGCACTAAAATTAAAGTTTGTATTTTTCTAAACTTTTTATTGGAGGATTAAGCTACTGTTATGCTAGCTTAACTTATTTTGGCAGTTTTTAAAATGCAGAAAAGCTTTCCCAGACCAGTCAGCCCAAAGACCAACAAACCACAACAACACTTACTTTTTCATTGGGGAATTTGGCAGAGTGCACACCGACAATCACCAGCCCATCTGTGAAAAGGATTAAACAGACAGAGAGAAAATTATACCAACCATAAACAGACATCAGCATAAAAAACAGGGTTCTAAACATAATAAAAGACATATAAGATGCTTAATACTATCTGATATTGACTACTGATTAATGATCATTTGTAAAAATTAATTATTGTTATTGTTTTAATGCTCTGGGATTTGTTTTTATCACCATCAAATTTGCTTTACAGACAGCAAGTATCATGATATGATTTGCAACTTGGCCAACAGCAAATGAGAATCAGAGTTTTTGAGAGAACAACCTTTCTGCGATGCTAAAAATCTCATGGGAGAAACTTCAAAGAACATAAACCAGGTTTCCTTCCCATTTCTTAATGAGCGCCGGACAATGTACTGAAACATTTTCCTTTTTTGTACAGTTTTCTCAAATTTAGTATTTACAGTCCAGTGTGTAAAGACATCTGAAATGTACCTCACCAGTAGGAGAGTTTTCCTGAAAGTATATATTCATCCAAGTGGCAAAAAGGGATCAAATATATTTTTATAGACATGTGAATCACCTGTAAATGGTAAAAATTGTCGAATAAAAGAAAAATATCACCATGGGGAATAACTTAAATATTGAAAGATTGTAACATGAATAAATTACAACTACATTTTAAATGTACTTCCTGACATGCTATGAATAGGAATAGTTAGTACTGAACAGGAAGAAAACATTAACCAGTGAGCCATAGAAGGTGTTGTTTGTAAGCATAACGTTTATCAGGAAACAACAGTGTACTATTGTCATCTGTCAATGTCGACTGATCACATACAACCCCGGCATGGTTCACTTTTATAAAGTAGAATATTCTTGCAACATATCAAGAGTAACGGTGAGGGAATTATGTTGTCTAACCTGAACGCTTTCAAGAATTTTTAGCAATGTTTTTATTTTTTTCATCAATGCGTTTCACTACAGGCAGACCAGGCTTGTAAAAAAACACTTCTTATCAATTTTAGTGTGCCGGTTGGCTAGATCGCCACGCCAATGCTCTAAATATTTATCTTGATTTCTGATACGTGTTGGTATATTTAGACAATTTTCAGTAGGAATAAGAGTTGAATCAAAATAACCAAAAATCTGCCACAGGTATAACTGAATAAAATGCACTGTAAAATTCAAATAAATAAGAGCATCCTGATTATATTCCTCTAAATTTGTCTCAAATACGTATAGCAAAAATGTGAATGCATTTTTAAGTCTGGACTCCATCTTTGAGCTATTCTAGGCTTTACAAACCAAAACTTTATGAATCGCATACCCTTTGTAAACCCATATTGGCTCAGTTAAGCTGGCTCTTTATTACAGAAATAATAACTCCCACTGTAAACAGATCCAACAAGTCACTTCCTGAGCAGCTCCAAACGCTCCACTCACTTCTGTCCCTTACAACCTCTGCCAAACAGTGTAGTAGCAGCAACAGATTGTAGTGACAATGGGAGGGTGAGTGAGTGAGTGGACTGTGGGAGTGAATGAACTGGGTGGCTCCCACACCTCACCGACCAGAGCTGCAAACAAAATGTACCCGAATCAGTGCCAAAGATAAGAGCAGCGCTGACACTGTGCTCTGAGCCCTGCCAGGCTCACAACTCAATTATAACACGCCGCCCAATGAGATGATCTTTGAAATTAAGTTTCTGCTGGATTTAAGAAAAGTACATTAAAGAATTATATTCCATTGACATTTAGCAGTTAGTAACATGAATATGTGGCAGTGATATATTTTTTTTGTTTGTTCCATACTTGAAATTGAAACAAACAAGTGAGCTTCAGGGTACTTTTTTTGTCCTAAATTCACATCAAAACAGAGAAATGTGGGAGAAACAGAGAAGAAACATACAAATTCTACACACATTTAATAAAATAATGAAGATTTGAAAGAAATCTGGCCAGATATGGCTTTAATTGAACATCTGTTCAACATTAGCGGAACAGGTTAGCGTCGGGCCGGGGGTGCAGGGCCAATTACAGGGCCCCTAACGAATCAACGGGCCCCTTATGTGCACCAACTGCGCTACTGGAAACTGGATGAAACTGAAACTGTTGAGCGGGGATTGTGGGGTGGGGAGTAGTGTCGCATTTGTCTTGATTTTTACCCAGGAAGCATTTCGACTACATCGTGAGTGAAACAGCCATTAGGGCTGACTAGTATATGTACCATTGGGGAAGGTAACTTTATCATTAAATACACCTTTCTCGACAGGTGAGGGCGCACTTTCTCCGTCTATAATCAGACATTTAAGCGACTTGAAACCATTCCTCCCTCCCTGGCCCCTCCAGACCGGGGCCCCCATCCGGCCGCAGTGGTGCAAAAAGTGGGTATGCAGCATATGCAATGCATAGGGGCGCGGCACCAGAGGGGGCGCCAAAACACCGTCTGGAGGGGGGCGGGGTTGCAAGCGAGTGAACTTCGCTCCTTCTCTGGGGGGCGCCGATTTATGTTTTCGCATCCACCTGAATAATGTGTAGTTGCGCCACTGTCCGGCCCGGCCCGGGGGGGGCAGCGGGTCCCCACAACCCCACCCCATAGTTCCGCGCCTGATCCATAACACAAAATAACTATTAGAACTAGAACAGTCGCTACACAACGCTCACACCTTAGCAACGGTTATCTCTTAGCAACGGTCTTTTTTTTTTTTTATCCAACACATATCCCCAGAAAATCAACATATACTCAAACACAACAGACATTTATCGATATTTTACATAATATCTAAAGGATCATTGGGTTGGATTCAGAAAGGAAGCGGTTTTTTTCCAACTACATACACACCGCTTGTTGCTCCACCCGCCTCGGTTCTGAACACCGTAACAGCGGCGGCAGTTCACGAAGTAAAAGTAACTGAAGTAACGGTACTAATACGGAACTCAGTGTGGTAATTGATACTTAACAGAACCCAATAACATAACAGAGTATATTATTAACATCACCAGCTTACTTGTAACACAAAATAACTAGTGTTAGAAGTACAGTCGCTACACAGCTGTTATACAGAACCTCTTAGCAACGGTTATCGCTTAGCAACGGTGGAGCGATACTGACCCCTACTGGCAGCTAAGTGAAATTGTGACAGGCTATAAATAATATGCTCTATTTTTATAACCAAAATGTACGGAAAACCCCAAGAACACAACGAGTAAATAACACAAAAGATACAAAACCATAATTTGCGTCGACTATTACATCAGCGTGGCCTTCGTGTCACATAATGCCTACATAGACATTCTCATTAAGTCAGCTTGATCCAAACCCGATGTAGCCATGACCCAAATGTTGTTAAAACTGCCTAAAGATTGAACGTACATTTTCTTATCTTTGCAGTACACACTCAAACACACTTTTTGAGCCTTCAGCTGTAATACATTTAAATGTAGGATTCAAAACAACAACAAATATTGCAAAAGGACACAGAAGGTTTAGCTTTACCAGCAGCCGGTTGTTTAAGTTCATTACTATGAGCTGCAGCAAAGTGGGGAGTCATGCATGAGCACTGCAGTAACTTCCACAGCAGCTGGGAATTATTTTTGGTTACCATCTCTTAGCAGCTGAGATAAGGG
Organism: Micropoecilia bifurca; assembly: GCA_903067075.1. NCBI lineage: Eukaryota > Metazoa > Chordata > Actinopteri > Cyprinodontiformes > Poeciliidae > Micropoecilia > Micropoecilia bifurca. The sequence continues at coordinate 11,160 of CAEGAF010095035.1, read as the reverse complement.
CCTTCCTGCTCTTGGAGAAGAAGCAGATGGTTTTACTACAGTTCCCCTTCCTAAGTGGGGTTACATATGTAGTGCGCCGTGTTGTGTTATGCAGCACAGAACAACATGGAAGCACATTGCTTTATTTAAGGGTTCCTCCACATTTTCCATCAAAAAATATCCTGATTTCTTTTTTGGGTACAAGTCAAATTTGAATGCATTTCAGTTGATTTTCAGACCATTAAAAGTTGCCAAACAAATTATGGCATGGCAAACAAGAGATACAGCCCCATAACAACTATTATGTTGGAAACAAATGTCATAATTAGTTTAATAATAAGAATAAGTGATATTGGTTTGAGTAGTTGGGCTGTAGAGGTTACCTGTCAGATAAAACAATGTGTTTCTGCACATAGAGAAAAGGCCCAACATTTAAAGGAGTCCCAAGGCTCAACCTTAGTTCCGATTTTATTTTACATATAATGTTAGAAAGATTATGTCCTCTCTTAAATCGCTTATTTATGCAGATAATAGTATATTTCATACAGTTGGCACTGCTTTGTGATAGCATGCATTACTGTACAGCTTAAGATTAGCTGAATATTATAAGAAAATTAAATAAAACTGAATTATTAGATAGTGCTGGAGAGAATTATCCTGTAAATATTTGGGTATTTGTTTGGATTATGACCTTTCCTTTTTGCATATTGAGCATTTAGCTCCCTGAATCAAACACTGTAGAGTGTTTTTATGTTTTCTCCACACGCTTACAATAAGATTTGGGAGGAAATGACGTCTTGTTCTAGCGAGTTAACACTGAGCCTTGCTTGCCTAAGATGTGAGGCTCTGAAAACATAAAAATGTATCCACTGGGATAAATTTAGGAGTTTTCAGGCTGAATCAGGGAGAAAAGAACTTAAAGAAGGATACTGGCAGGAAGGGAAACATAGGTTCATTCAATAAGAGCAATCTCTGGTCCCAGAGAAGTAAGACAGACTCTTTAATAAAAAGTAACCTTTAAAAAATGTATTTTAATCCGTCTAAAAAGTGACACTCTCAGTAAAAATGGTTTCCTTAGGCAGTCCATTAGATTGTCCTCTTGCGGATCTGTATTTAAATTAGGCAGCATGTGCTGTAATTGCACTGCTACTGATAATACTTTGCTTTTTGTTTGATCAACTGTTACAAGCTCATATAAACCTTTGACATCAGATTCATCCCAAAGGAAAGGAAAGGTACATACATTATGACAAGTACTGTATTTCTCTAAGAACTATGATAGACAAGGCTAATTTATATCCTTACACAATGATAAAACCCCAAAAATCCTCTATCAGATGTGCAACTCTTTCGTGTTAGTATTTGCACACGGCTTTAAAGATCTGCAAACTGAGTAACAATGACGAAGCTTGTTGTTGAGGCTACAGGGTGAGATTTTAGTCTTTTTGTGCTGTGAAACAAAATGTATTTCAAAGAAAAAACGTGAATTTTCATCATAATTTCAGTTTTTACATTATCAGGACTCAATTCAATAACCTTTGTGGACAGCAAAGTGGGTTTTTATCCCCGTATTATCTACAAGATTGGACGCCCTTCACCCATCCCCACCCGCAAGCGTGCTTGTTGCCATGGTCTACCTTTTCTTACTGTCACAACCACAGTAATAAGCCCTTTTCATGGGCATGCACACACACACACAGCATGCACAGACCTTCAACAGAGTGTCTCTTCTCCAGCTGGTGCAGGTCAGGGAGGATATGCATGCAGTTGATGCAGCAGTAAGTGAAGAAGTCCAGCAGCACCACTTTGCCGGCCAGTTCCCTGCTCAAAGACAGAGGCTCCGTAGTGTTCAGCCACTCCAAGCCTGGAGGAAATCATAGGAAACAGTAACGCTTTTGTTTTGCAGGATTTTTATTTTTTTTTTTAGATTGTTTACTACTTGAGCAAAAAATAGATATTTTCACTCTGCATTTAAGTCACATGAGGGCATCTCTATTAAAACATTTTGTTTTTATTTCTGCAATACAATTTGGATTAATTCACAAAACTGTCAAGGATCCAGTTAGCTCTGTTACTTATTTATGGATTCCCAAAGTCACCAAAAGTGGCTCAACTTCCCCAAACCTTAAAGGTTTACTTACAAGCAAGAAAAAACAAGTGATACTGGAGGACAATCACAGCAAAATATTCCATTTTACACTTAGTGAAACCAGTGAGAGCAACATGTTTTTACCGTTTACCTGTCTGCTAACTAAGCTCAGTGAGTCAATTAAGTGGAAAAAATAACTAGCATCTTTATTTCTTGAGAGATGGTGGAGCTCATTTGTGCTGAAGATCTCCACCTGCTGGTGAAATGAAATATTGACAATATGCCGTAATAGTTTATCCCAAATTATTAAGATAAGTAATTATTATTCTGGCCTGAAAAATCAACAAGCTGACTTTTATTGGAAACTAAATTCATGAAAAAATAAAACTCAAAACCAATCGCAGGAAAAAACATTCTAAAATGGAGGTAAATTTATTTTCTATTCATTAAAACCTGACTGGTTGTTATTTACCAGTTGCAACCCAAAGGTGGTAGGAAGGGTTGGGACCAGTTTTCAAGCCTTTGTTGACTCATTTCAAATGTCTTTGGACCTCTTCCACAAACATTAAAAACAATCATACTCATAAAAGGTGACAGTGCATTGCAGATCAAGAGTCAAATATGGAAGATTCAAAATAAACTTAGTTCATTTCCTGAATGTGTTGCCACTTCCTAGTTATCACAAGTTATAAAACAACTTGACCACAGGAAACTACAAGCCTCGCAAAAGTATCAACATGACAACTATTAGTCATGCACTGCAAAAATCTAGCCTTTCAGCAGGAGCAGCAATAGATAGACATTGTTGAAAGAAATTCCTGTTTGATATGTCCAAGTAGGGGACAAAGAAAACCTGTAGAAGAAGGTGATGGAGAACCAACACCAACCCATGAAACATTATAGCAGCATCATCCTGGAAGACGGATGGAAAAGCCTGGGAGAAAATCTGCAAAGGGCTTCAAAAGAGTTTTGACTGGGATGAAGGTTTACCTTCCAGCAATGAAAATACCTTTTATTTTGGGACATCGGAGTGAAGTTGGCTGTTTGGAGTTTTACACCACACTTTTCAGATATTCTTCTATAACGTTGTGTTGACTTAACCAGTAATAGCTCAAAAAAGACGTGGAAGTTTAATGAAATTTGAAACAGCTGTTGCTATGAAGACTTTGCAAGACACCATCTATGGGCGTCAATAGCCATACTGTTGACAAACCAACACAAAGCAGCTGATCCGAATTTGGTCAAAGTTTAGTTTTTCTTTTTCTTTTTTTGTCGCTGCGTTTCTTAGATAACTGGCAAGAGATACAAAATCCCTAACAGCTGCTAAAAACTGGTGTTTAGATTGCATTTAAGCCGCTTCTAAAACATGTTGGGAAATAGCTATGAAACTCAGGCAGAAAAGGGAGATAATAATTTTAAAATAAGGTGCATTTATTTCATTAAAACAATTAGAATCATAGGAAAAATTACTTGTTAAACTCCTGTCAAACTGTTCTGAAGGGAGGAGATTTGCTAAGGAAGCTAAAGCTGCAACATGATCTAACCTGTCTGAAAATCCGGTATCTTCAGATCTTCGCCCTCGTCTATCTTTGTCAAATACTGGTAGACGAGATCTTCCTTTTCTTGTTGTGTTGTGGCATCATCTAAAGCGTAATCGAGCTGACTTTGAATGGGAAACAGACTAACGAGACTGCAGTGAGACGCCATGATTGCACCAAAGACTACAACAATGATGACGGGCGGCGTCTGTAGTTCCTTAAGGCAACAATAACCAATCACAGCAGCCGCGTGGCCAAACCGACCAATAGGAGGGACATTGTAGATTCGCAACGTTCATTTCAGCAGAAAGATAAAATACGACAGCTTTTAAAATGACTTTTTTGTTAAAATTCAGAAATGATATAAGCGTTAAAGTAATTTCTGTGTCATTTGATTTTTTTAGATGTTCTACTAAAGATATTTAAGCATTTCAGTGTTATTAAAAATGTAGAAAGTGTGGCTCTTTTTGTCGCACTATGTTTACTTAGTTCATCGCTCTGTTGTGGCGGTAAGGTAAGGGTAGCTAACAGTTATATACAGCAGAACATGAACAAATATGTGAAAATATTTTCGAAAGCGTGATTTAATATTCCATAAAGTCAGTTATTCGGTTAGTGAAATGTCTACACGGCATATCTACACTGGAAATATCCAATACATACAGGTTTGGTGTCACTTTTGCTTCTGAAGAGGAATGTTACCAAACGTCGTTAGTTCTTGTGTAATAACCTGTGTTTTGAGGTGACACTTGTAAGCTAAGTTCGCTGCTGCTCCAAATGTCACAGAAGGATGACTCCGAAAATGACATTTGGGAATATAAACCCCTGGAGAAGAAGAAGAAAAAGAGCAATAAAAGAAGATGTACTGCCAAGAAAACGTCAAAGAAGGACAGCTCTCCCTCTCTCAGGTCAAAGGAGAAGAGTACAAGAACCAAAACATCTGAAAGTGGAGACTCCTCTGCTGTTGGGGAGGCTTTTGAAGGCAAACCTTTATTATCAAATGAATTACCCGTCACGTGTTCTGCTACAGAGGTGATCCAAAGTGACAGGCAGGTGTCTGAAGACTTCTGTCCCATCTGCCAGATGCCTTTCCACATTCTGGTTGTTCAGACTCAGAGATGGCATGTTGCTGAATGCCTGGACAACCCCAGGGACAAATGCACAGGTAAATATCCACCATGTTGTTCCTGTGTCCTGCAAAAACTCATTTAACTTCTTCAACATTTTGCCACTTTACAACCACAAACTTCAGCCTTCACAACGTGTTGGTGTTTGTGTTGTGGCAAAAAGTAAAAATGGTTCAAAGGTTATGCATACTTTTGCAGTAAACTGTACATGTGACATTAAATGACATGTAGTCATTGTATAATTAATATATTAATCTCCAAATGGGGAATTACTGCTGCAATATAATATTTCAGGGTTTCCTCAGTGTATTATAAGCCTGACGGCCCACCAGGCTTATAATAAGAAATTAGCATTGCTTATTTATTTGTTTTTTTTTATGTTTGCATTTTTTTTTAGATTTTATAGTTGGTCTTCAGGTATTAATCTTCCAATCTTTTAGTACCACATTATTATCAAAAAATATTTTCGGATTTCTTATCAACTTTAAACATTTTTTAACTCAAAAACACAGCAGGTCGTTGGATGAATGGTTGCCCTAGCGCCCAACCACCAGGCTTTACAAGTTTTCTGAGGAAAACCTTTTATTTCAACATCATTTTAATATTTCTTTGGAAAGTTGTTATTGTAAAGAAATGTAATCGGATGATGTAGTTAGATGCAATTTTGTGTGTTGCAGAGTAACCTTGGAAAACCTCAGGTAAAAATATTGTAGAAAACCTCCAGTGGCCCTTAAAACAAACACAATCTTGTCTGTTAATTGGTTTTTATTCCCTACCTGATGTAATTGTGTTGGACAGATGACTTTGGCCTGTCTGATTTATTGTGTTTGCCCTTCTGAGCTTCTTTATTGTCTCTTATCAAACACTTGAGTGTTTGCTCAGGTTGAGAAAATGCTTCAAAGTCAATGACTTGATGCAATCAACTGGAGGCCCTTTGGGAGATTACATTTCACAGGTTTCTTTTTAAAGCCTACTTAAACAAATTTGTCATCATTTGTCACATTTAGAGTTTACAATCTTTTGCAAATTCTGTTTCTGAAAAGTTTTGAGAAATTATTTAAAGTATTCAAATAAAAATAGGTGATTTTTGATTTAAACTTTTTTTTAAAAAATCTAATATTATTTATGCCATATAGAAAAAGAGCTTTGAATTGTTGTTTTTTGTTGATCTTATTTATTCATCTAGTGTTGTGACCCGATAACAAAATTAAAATAGTGTCAGCTCAGATTAGGAAAGCACGATATTAGATTTTTGATTGATATACAATATGCTGATATACTAAAACTCATTTGGCAGATAACCGATACCAATGTTTTTTTTGCTATATCTACTTACTGAAACTATATGGTTTTCTCTACTATAATTAAACAGGAGTCAATTTAGCCTGCTACTAAATGTAAATGCTAAAAAGGAGGCTGAAAATGATGTAACATTTTTGTTTAATGTCATATTTATTTATGATATTTGCTCTCTAAGACAATGACAACACTCAAGCAGTGCAAATTTGACATTGTGCTGCCGGCATCTGGTTAGTCATATAAAAACAACGCTTTTTATATCGGTGAGTTGTTTTGACGGAATGACCAATATTTCATTTTGCAGCTAATATCGGCCAATATCGATACCATGGCGATAATATCGTGCATCCTTAGCTCAGATTTGTTGTGTGGGATATAAAAAGTGAGATATTCATCTTGTTGATTTAATGGCACAACACTAGATAGAATGTAATTTAACCACAATCAGAAAACCGTGGTGAATAAAATAACCTAAGTTTGATTGATTTTTGTTCTCTCTTTCCAGAATGTCCAGATGGCCTCCAGTGCTCCTCCACCATTCCAACCCATTACAAGAAGTTCAACCACACACTTATCGCTGAAACCCGTGCAAACGGCAACGCTGCAGCCCCCAGTCTGTCCTGGCAAACCAGCGGAGAAGAAAATACCCAAAAAATTCAGAACAATGAGCCGCTCAGCCTTCCATTAGCTCGCTCTCAGGGGACGACTTCCTTTCCTTCTTCCTTTTCCAGTCTGAATCACACTCCAACACCTCCGACAAAACCTAGAAACGGCCTTCTGTTGCTGCGTTCCCCTGGGCCTGACGACTTCAAGAAAAAGAAAGGCTGGTTGGGGAATAATAATAATAATAATAAAGCTCCGAAGCCAGTTGGTGAGATTTCATCCACTCCTGTCAAGGAGATTCTGTCAGATCAAGCTTGTGAAGTTTCAACAGAGACGTCTCTCAAAGATGAAGATGACGATGGGATATCCTACTCTCCGCTGTCTGAGCTCCATGCAGAGACTGAAACTAACTGCAGAAAGTCTCTTTTTCTCAACAAAAGCTCTGGTAATGAACACTCAGTGATTCTGTTCAACGACAGCTTCTCAAGTGAAGATGAAATCCTGGCTCAATTCATAGACAAGAACTGTGATGAAGGTGCAGCGTTTGATGATCCCTCCTCTTCCTCCTCATCTCAGCTGGATCCAGTTTCTTCATTAGCGCCTACTAATCAGCAGGCTGCAGAAACTCCTCGTGTATCTAGGAGGGAAATCAGCGGCAGCAGCAGCTTTCAGTCTCCACAGAGGGCTGTTTTAGAGCGACTAAGAGACACGATTTGCTCAGAGGGTCACAGCAGTCAGAAACTTAATTCTGCTCAAGTGTCTTCATCACAGGATTCGTTTGGGACGAATTACCAAAACATGCTGCCTCAGAAAGGCCAAAGCAAGGCAGTGCAGGGTTCTGGACTGAAGCAGACTGACATCGGGGTGTTTTTTGGTCTCAAACCGCTCAAGGAGACGGAGAATGAAAGTTTACAAAACAACCTGGAGGCGTCCTCTGTTCCGACGTCTGGTAAGAACCCGGGACGGCACAGACAAAAGAAAAGAAAAGCTGACCCGGAGGCAGAGGTGGCGCCGGCAGCGGCGATCGGAAATGGCTCGGTTGGCGCTGCAGGTGAGGCAGGCAGTGGAGGGAACAGAGGATGGGGACGAAGGTGGAACAGAGTAGATGCTGACGGGGAAGTGCAGCTGCCCCGTTGTCCGTTTTATAAGAAGATTCCAGGTCAGTAAGCAAATAAAGTCTGAATGTCATTAAATCATTTATTTCAGTTAAGAAATTACAATATAGATGAATTACAGTTTCATCTTTATGCATTTTAAATGTATCTTGAAGGTATTTTTTATTTTTGTGACTTACTGTTGAGACCGTCTTAAAATTCAGCTTTTCAGATTATTAAATGGTGTAAAACAAAAAAAACCTTTAATGATAAAAGATAAGATCTCAGTAGTGTTACATTCTTATCTTTTTCCTTTTTTCTGCTATTTCTTGTTTTCCTATATCACTCACTTACAAATAAATGTATAATTTTAGTGGTCCAGAAGTGAAACATATTTCCAATTAATAAAATGGATGAAACTGGAATTTTTTTCTAATTATTTTATTTTTGAACCTCTTGGTTCACATTGCTACGTCTAATCAGTAGAAAGTTGAGTGTAAGGAAAAAGTTGGGGGATTGTGATGCAAACCCATCTGAATTTTGATTTATGTATAACTGCTCCATGCCCTGAATCAATGCTTCATTATATGATTGATATATGGAATAAATGAAGAGCCCACTACACTGAACCTCATTATAAATAACCTGGTCTTTCCACTAAATACTGATTCCTGAGTTAAAATATTAATATTGTTGTTTCTAAATGAATATTAACTGGTTTTCTTTGCATTATTTGAGGTCTGAATGCACTACATCTTTTTGTTATTTTGACCATTTCTCATTTTCTGCAAATAAATACAAAATCTTTGCATTGAATGTCAGACACATGCTGTCAGTAGTTTATAGAATAAAGAACAGTATTCATTTTACTCAAACGTATAAAGAGTAAAATCAGAGAAACTGATCATATTAAGTGGTCTCTTGAATTTTTCCAGAGCGATGTATTACTCTCTATCTAATGGAAATAAATGTTTTGGGGATAAACTAATGTAACTGTGTATAATGTCTCAATTGAGGGGGAAAAAATGTAAAATTCTGTGTTTGTGACGTAAAATTTCCCTAAAATGTTCCCAGGTACGAAGTTTGTGGTGGACGCGTTCCGTTACGGCGAGATCGAGGGCATAACCTCGTACTTCCTGACACATTTCCACTCGGACCATTACGGCGGGTTGACCAGAACCTCCACGTTTCCAATCTACTGTAACAGAGTAAGTCCAGCTGCGACACACCAGCAGCTCCTCCTGTTTTCCCCTCCTGATGCCCAGATCTCTTTTTCCAGTGGTTAAATTTATCTGTGGCTGTTCAGCAGTGAGTCATGATGTCATGTCACTCATTTCAAGCTGTTAGATATTCGTCTGCACGGGGCTTTTAACGCTCTCCTGAGACAGAAGACGGTTAAAATAACGTGTCGTTTTTGATTCATCTTCACTTGTTTGGGCAGAGAATAACAATTCGCTTGATCCACTCTTTGTCTGCAGTCGCTCAGAGTAATGGAAAAATCCACTTGCAGTCGCAGCAATGAAAACTGTTCATGAATTCAGTTACATTGTAAAAATCTGTAATTCTTTACAGATTGCACTATTTAATTTTTCTGGACCTCTGACTATGTTTTGTTACAGTTAAATATTGCTGAAAACTAAAATCATGTTTTGAAGCATAAAAAGAAAAAAATACGAATTACTAGATCTGTCATGTAATATTTAATGAAAGCCCATATTAAAGTCAACGGTACTGCAAATAGCAATGCTGTATTTTTTTTTAAATTGATTTTATTCTGATTAATTGGGTAAAAAATTGCCCCATTTGTTGTTTTTTTTCATTTAATCAAGTTTTTTTTATACAGGCATCAAGAGGGACATAAATACTGATTCTTTTTTTCAAATGAGAGATTAAAAATGTTTTAATTATTGTTCACAAAGGTGTTAAAAAATGCAATAATTTTCCTTTTGTGAATTTCAACCAGAGGAAGCTAAAAATATGCAACTTAATGAGTTTTGGGGGAAAGATTTTTACAATTTTTTCTTCTATCCTAAATGCAAAATGTTTGTGTACCTCCTAATCTGAGTGCTTTCATGAAACACAGTGGTTAATTGATTATTTTACTTTTAACAGTAATTTAAATTTGGCCAGAACAAGACCACGTTCTTGTCTGGTTCCCAAGGTAACCGACAGATTTGACTGCTTCCTGTCAGATCACAGGGAACCTGGTGAAGACCAAGCTTCGGGTGGCGGAGCAGTTCGTCCACATCCTGCCCATGAACGCCGAGGTCACCGTGGAGGGAGTCCGGGTCGTCCTCCTGGACGCCAACCAGTGAGTCAACGGGCAGAACCTGCTGGGCTTAAAGGGTCCGTATGGGAGATTGGAACCCTGGAAAACTCTTGAATTTCAATTAGGCGTTTTCAAGGTTTGGAAAGCGCTTGGTTTCTGCTTAAAGACCTTCATTTTTGTTATGAAGTGCCAGGTATTTATAACTCTCATAAATAGATGCACGTTTTTTTCTTTCTCACTGTTTGAGGTTAAATTGCACTAAGATTTTCATGTTTTAGGAAAGTTGGAACTCAAAATTATTTCTACTTGTTAAATACCAGAAAATTTTTTTTTTCTTTTTTTATTTGAGAAGAAATTAGATTGGGAATAAATATTCATTACATTGAAACAATTTCTCAACGACTTATTGATCTGCGTAAATGAGATTAAGGTTGGGTTATTGTTTATATGTTAAACAGCTTTATTGAAATTGTGTGATCTTTTTTATTACATTAGCAATTTTATTAATGTAAAATGTTTTTAAATGCCTATTATGAATTTAAACTTCAGGGCATGGAGCAGTAGACCTGTGCAAAGCGCTTGCATAGGCATACTTTTTCCTTCCACTCAACTTTCTTGGTTAACCAACAGCTTAAACAAAAAGACTATTTAATTTGTGTTATCTCCAAAGTGTGGAGCTGGTGAAGTTTGAAAACCTGGCTTGAATTTTACGGCAGGGTGAACAAAACACGATCAGAAAATATTTACTAGTCTTTAAAATTCCAATGATAACAATTGTGATCAATCCACAGTTTCCAAATATTAGTTTCTTCTTAAGACACAAATCCATCCACCTGTCCACCAACTACTCCCTTCATCCATCTGGTTTGTAGTTTATTCATCCGTCCAAACATTGTAGATAGGGCTCACAATACGATACACGATATTCTGCCCACGATACGATATATATTACAATATTCAGCAAACGATACAACTCAATACACTTTTGCGATTTTCTGAAAGATTTTAGAGGGACAGAGTGATTTTGGTGACATTTTGTGACTGTTATAAAGTTGGATTGAATTAATTTAACTGAAAATTGATTGAAAGCACCAACTACACAATACCTGCTCTGGTTGGACACAGACTTAAAGTCGACAGCTGGACAAAATGAACCAAAGAA